>CAUYLG010031733.1:0-69321 GCA_963573385.1 Cacajao melanocephalus | reverse complement strand
AGATTCATCCATGTCCCTGCAAAGGACATGAACTCATTCTTTTTTATGGCTGCATAGTATTCCATGGTGTATATGTGCCACATTTTCTTTATCCAGTCTATCATTGATGGGCATTTGGGTTGGTTCCAAGTCTTTGCTATTGTAAACAGTGCTGCAATGAATATACATGTGCATGTGTCTTTATAATAGAATGATTTATAATCCTTTGGGTATATACCCAGTAATGGGATTGCTAGGTCAAATGGCACCTCTATTTCTAGATCCTTGAGGAATCGCCACACTGTCACCACAGTGGTTGAGCTAATGCACATTCCCACTGATAGTGCAAAAACTGAACTTGAAAGTTTCTATTCCTGCTGAACAGCTGTCATACTGAGGCTTCCATTCGGTGCTTTCAGAAGTTTATTAAAAGGCCAAGTGTGACAATGACATCACATCTGTCATTCTTCATTTAACAAGTTGGTTGTTGGGGAAAAGCTGATCAATGGGAATCCCTTTTGTAGCTACACAATGCTTTTACGGGCTGCTCCCCTGTAGTCTTCCTTGGAACATTATCCCCGTTCCTGTTTTCCAGTTGGTTGCTAGTTTCTAGCACATTGTCAGGCTAATACCCTTCACAGATTTTCATTTTGAATTATTCCTATCTTAGATGCATTAATTCCTGCTTTTTGTTTGTAGATTTTTCTCTTTCCATCTCTTTGTATTTCTCAGAGACAATACAATGAAGTAGCTGAGTGCATAGCCTTTAGAATTAGATGACCTAGGTGTTACTCCAGCTGCATTGCTGATTGGCTGTGTAATTTTAACCAAGTTAACCATTACTTATTCCCTCTCTAAGCCTTAATTTCCTTGAACAGCACCTACTTCATAGGTTTGTTGCAGAACTACGTGAGTTAATCCATGTGTAATGTTTAGCAAAGTGCCTGGAACATAGGAAATACTCGGTGTTACTTGTATCTACTACTATTCCCGGTAGAATTAGAGTGAATTGGCCAAGGTCACACAAACAAAATCTTGAATGCAAGCCTAACATGACTCTACAACCTGAGTTTTTAATGATCACATTATTCTGTTTTATGTAGAATGAATGTTTTGAATGATTCTGTTGGGAACAAGCTGCCCGCTAGAACAGTGGTTTGTAGTTACGTGTGTGTGCGGTATGTAAAAGGTGGGGGCTTGATGTGACATGAAAAAGAGAATACTCTGATCACTTGAGAAGCCTTTTCAAATATACATGCTTGGCACCCCTTCTGAGAAAGCCTGATAAGCCTTGCGGGTGGGCTATGGCAGGGATGTGTATTTTGAATGAGCTTTCCTGGTGATCTGATGCACTCTCTAGTTGAGAAAACTGATTTGGAAGAAGTTGCTGCATTTTGCTGAAGTGGAATGAGCCTACTAACAGAAATACTAGAAAATCATCTAAGGAGGAAGCCAAATGAAAAGAAAGAAAAATGTTCTTAGGATGCCTCATGGAAACGTTCATAAAAATCAACACTTTTTTCATATTTTCACTACTGTGACTCATATTTGTACATGTAAAACACTTCCGCAGCCACATCAGTATTTTAAAAAATTCTGTTAGTTCCTATTTACCTAATTTTTTCTTTGATAAGAACTTCGGTTAACTCTTACAGTACCAAATCTATATATAATCCCTCAATGTTCACTGCCATAGGTTAACTTCAAATATAAAATTCAGCAACGGCAAAAATAAAATAAAATAAAGATTATTAAGGATTTTCTGGCACTTTAGCAAGACATTATTTCATTGTTCTTTTATCCTACAGTGAAATTGTTAAATCTCTTTTTGAGTCCTTCCTCGGACTCCATTAAAGTAATAGGAAAGAAAGAAGAAAATGTACAAGCCACAAAAACAAAAGGGTTAGGAGAGGAGGGGCAATTAGTGGTAAGAGAATTCAATGAAGGCAGATTGACCACACTGCCTGCTGAGTGGAGATGAGGAAGCTCCACCCAGACATTAGATAAAAAGAATTGCAGCCAAGGAGGGAAAGATTTGCTCACAGAACTGGAGAGACCTGGGACCTAGAAATGCCAAGTTCAATAAAGGGTGGAATTGCAATGCAGGATTTAAAACAAGAGGCTTAACTGAAACTCTACAGGCAGAATAGATGCTTCTCTCCAGTCCAGCATACTGCAAAAAACAAGGAGATCTTTTTTCCTTATTTATTTATAGAAATTGAACACATTGGAGAAAAATTAAGGCAGTTAGCAAGGCCCCCCATATTCACACTCTCTGGCTACTCAGTGCTCAGAGCCAGCTTTTCTCTTGCCCCATTCATAAATAACTATGGCTATCTAAAGATCACTAGAAATGTATGGGAAGCTGGCAAACTGAGAGAAAATAACCAGGGCATATAAATAGCAACATATTTTGAAGGAAACAGAGCAAGGCACTGAACTTTTTAAAAAAAGTATGTAATACGCTGTAGTTAGTATTGCTGTAGACTTGGAAAAATGACACTCCCATCAAACAGGAAGAGGATGCTAGTAAAAAACAATAGAATAGGGGGGGAAAAACCATTGGAAGTTGAAAATTATACACAAAAATAAAAACATAAAATATACAATTAGAATATGAAATGGAAGGAATCTCCTAAATAATGGAACAAAAGACAAAGTGATAGAAACTATTAGAGAGGGCCAGGCGCGGTGACTCATGCCTATAATCCCAGCACTTTGGGAGGATGAGGTGGGTTTATCACCTGAGGTCAGGAGATCGAGACCAGCCTGGCCAACATGGTGAAACCCCATCTCTACTAAAAATACACAAAATTAGCCGGGCATGGTGGCGTGTGCCTGTAGTCCCAGCTACTCAAGAGGCTGAGATGGGAGAATTGCTTGAACCCTGGAGGTGGAGGTTACAGTGAGCTGAGATCATGCCATTGCACTTCAGCCTGGGTAGCAGAGTGAGACTTCCTCTCAAAAAAAAAAAATGATTAGAAAGAAGAGGCAGAAAGGCTCCATATGGTTGGCTGTGGCAGAGACTGATGGTGCTCACCAATAACTGTAAAGTCCTCTCCTTCTTTGGCTCCTTGCTCTACTACATTTTCCAGGCTTCATTGCAGTTCTGAGTTCTGGTAGAAGTGATACAGGCTCCTTCTTATAATGGAACCCAAACATGTTCTGTGAAATCCTTCATCCTCTTCCATATAGTAGGTGAGTGCAGAGAACACAGTAAAATGACTCCAAGGCTCTGCGTGGCACACAGCCACTACATCAAAGTAACCGCTACTGGTTGGATTGAAAATTATTAGGGCTATCAAAAATAGTCCTTGAGTCACTAACTGGTGCAGACCCTCCCCTGTAGCGTGGAGAAGATAGCCTTCACCAACACACATTACATTGTTTTATCCATGAGAAAAAAATCCTTTGTGTTGTTACATTACTAAGATTTTGGCATTGCTTGCTATAGCATTTAGCCTATCTTGCTAGTACAGCTGCTGATAAACGAGTTCCAAAAAGAGAAGATAGGGAAAGACAGAGAAAAATTTTAAATAGATAATAGGAGAGAATTTTCCAGAGCTGAAAGTCACAAATCTTTATATTGAGAGAGTCTAGTGAGAGACCAACAGCATAAATGAAAACTATGGCTAATACCCAGAGATACCACTGTGAAATTTCAAAATACCAATGTCATGGGCTGAACTGTGCCCCCTAAATTTCATATGTTGAAGTCTTAACACCTAGTACCTCAGAATGTGACTGCATTTGAAGAAAAGCCTTTTAAAGAGGTAATTAAGTTAAA
Source organism: Cacajao melanocephalus (assembly GCA_963573385.1). Classification (NCBI taxonomy): domain Eukaryota; kingdom Metazoa; phylum Chordata; class Mammalia; order Primates; family Pitheciidae; genus Cacajao; species Cacajao melanocephalus. The sequence continues at coordinate 65,555 of CAUYLG010031733.1, read as the reverse complement.
ATAGAGTCACTGGGTTGGGACCTAATCCAATATGATCGGTGTTCTTAAAAGAAGAGGAAATCAGGACACAGACAACGCAGACAGAAAGACAAACGTGAGGACATAGTGAGGAGGTGGCCGTCTGCAAGCCAAGGAGAGAGGCCTCAGGAGAAACTGTCAACCTGCTGACATCTTCTCTTGGACTTCTGGCATCCAGAATTGTGAGAAAATAGATTTGTACTGTTTAAACCACCCAGTCTGTGATATTTTGTTATGGCAGCCCTAGCAAACAAATACAACCAAGAATGAAGAGAAATTCATAAATACTTTCAGAAAACAAAAACAAAACAAATTACCTACAAAAGAAGGAGAATCAGACTGACCTTGGATTTCTCATTAGAGATACTGGGTGCTGTAAGACAACGGAGCACTGTTTCCAAGTCTGAGGAAAAATCATTTTTAATCCTGAATTCTATACTCAGATTAAGTATCAATCAAATGTGATGGCACAATAAAGGCACTGTCAAACCTCTAAGAGCTCAGAAAGTTTTACCTCCCACACATCATTACTTATGGAAGTTATTTGAAAATATATTTCATGAAAGAAAAGTGTTATTCCAAAAAGGAGGAAGAGATAAACCTTAGGAAAAAGAGGCTACATTTTTAATAGAACTAGGAGAGAGATGAAGGGAGGGCACCAGTAGAGGGTCGGCAGTGCCAAAGCTCAGCTGGCGATGTCTGGATCATTAAGTACTAATTTGGTAGCACAGAAACAAAACCTTTAGTTCCCCTAGTCTAGTCTCACCAGCTTTGACAAATAAAAATATATCCCATAAAATATTTGAGGCATACTTACACTAAAAAAAATTGTTTATCTGAAATTCAAATTTAAGAGGGAGCACTACACTCTATCTGACAACCCCAGTTAGTCTGAAGGCACTAATTTTTTTGTTTCTTAGCACCTGGCACAATACCTGGTACATAAGAGGCAGTGTTGAAGTAGTCAGGGAAATGTCATCCAGAATACTTCTGCCCTGTAAGGATGATGGAGAATTAAGAAAAATATCCCAAATCAAGAAACTTTAACGGACTCTTGAGGGACTCATAATTTCTAACTATTTCTTGCTTCTGTATAATTTCAGAAACAGAGCATGATTTGACAGACACATCTCATAAAGTTCATATTTGTTTATTCATGACATTTTACTTCATCAGTAAATCCTTCAACACACTGAGTCCATAATCTATTGTATTCATTATTTGGTCTAAACTTAATATTTATGTTTTATAATTTTGTAAAATTGAATTTTATTTTTAGAATTTCAGTTGAAAATAGAATTTCTTGTATTGATTAGTTCTCTCGAAATAATTTAAAAGCATGTGTGCTTTGCTACATGGATTTGGAAGTTCTACATGAAATTCAATTAAAAAAAATAACAGAAACAAAATCTATTGACCAGTAGGGGCTAATTTTGGTGTACCATTTGAAATAATTACAGTTCTACATTTTAAGGATGCGTATTACAACAGAAATCTTATTGTGTTTATCTTTCAGAAATAAATTCCTTGGCTTTTTTCTTGTTTTGAAGATGTGGTAAAGTGATAAATTAAAATTCACAGCTTATCACTGTGACAGCAGATTAAACATAGAGGAAATTAGAAATGAAACTATGTTTCTAAAAAAGTAAGAAGCACTTCCTTTTTTGTTTTTATTGTACTTTAGGTTCTGGGGTACACGGGCAGATCATGCAGGATTGTTGCATAGGTACACACATGGCAATGTGTTTTGCTACCTCCATCCCCCCTGTCACCTACATCTGGCAATTCTCCCTGTTATCCCTCCCCAACCTCCCCACCCCCTCCACTGTCCCTCTCTTGGCCTCCCCCAATAGACTCCAGTGTTTGATGCTCCCCTCCCTGTGTCCATGTTTTTTCATTGTTCATCACCTGCCTATGAGTGAGAACATGCAGTGTTTGATTTTCTGTTCTGGTGTCAGTTTGCTGTGAATGATGGTTTCCAGATTCATTCATGTCCCTACAAAGGACACAAACTTGTCATTTTTTATGGCTGCATACTATTCCATGGTGTATATGTGCCACATTTTCCTTGCCCAGTCTATCATTGATGAGCATTTGGGTTGGTTCCAGGTCTTTGCTATTGTAAACAGTGCTGCTATGAACATACATGTGCATGTGTCCTTATAATAGAATGATTTATTATCCTTTGGGTATATACCCAGTAATGAGATTGCTGGGTCAAATGGAATTTCCATTTCTAGGTCCTTGAGGAAGTGCCACACTGTCTTCCAGAATGGTTGAACTAGTTTACACTCCTACCAACAGTGTAAAAGTGTTCCTGTTTCTCCACGTCCTCTCCAGCATCGGTTGTCTCCAGATTTTTTAATGATTGCCATTCTAACTGGTGTGAGGTGGTATCTAAATGTGGTTTTGATTTGCATGTCACTAATAACCAGTGATGATGAGCATTTTTTCATATGTTTGTTGGCCTCATATATGTCTTCTTTTAAAAAATGTCTGTTCATATCCTTCGCCCACTTTTGGATGAGTTTGTTGGTTTTTTTCTTGTAAATCTGTTTTAGTTCTTTGTAGATTCTGGATATTAGCACTTTGTCAAATGGGTAGATTACAAACATTATTTCCCATTCTGTTGGTTGCCAATTCACTCTAATGATTGTTTCTTTTGCTGTGCAGAAGCTCTGGAGTTTAATCAGGTCCCATTTGTCTATTTTGGCTTTTGTTGCCAATGCTTTTAGTGTTTTAGTCATGAATTCCTTGCCTATGCCTACATCCTGAATGGTTTTGCCTAGGTTTTCTTCTAGGATTTTTATGGTGTTAGGTCTTATGTTTAAGTCTTTAATCCATCTGGAGTTAATTTTAGTGTAATGTGTCAGGAGTGGGTCCAGTTTCTGCTTTCTGCACACTGCTAGCCAGTTTTCCCAACACCATTTATTAAACAGGTAATCCTTTCCCCATTGCTTGTTTTTGTCAGGTTTTTCAAAGATCAGATAGTTGTAGACGTGTGGCGTTGCCTCTGAGGCCTCTGTTCTGTTCCATTGGTCTATATCTCTGTTTTAGTTCCAGTACCATGCTGTCTTGATTACTGTAGCTTTGCAGTACAGTTTTAAATCAGGTAGCATGATGCCTCCAGATTTGTTCTTTTTTAGGATTGTCTTGGCTATGCAGGCTCTCTTTTGGTTCCATATGAAGTTTAAAGTGGTTTTTTCCAGTCCTGTGAAGAAGGTCATTGGTAGCTTGATGGGGATAGCGTTGAGTCTATAAATTACTTTGGGCAGTATGGCCATTTTCACGATATTGATTCTTCCTAACCATGAGCATGGAGTGTTTCTCCATCTGTTTGTGTCCTCTCTTATTTCCTTGAGGAGTGCTTTGTAGTTCTCCTTGAAGAGGTCCTTTACATACTTTGTTAGTTGTATTCCTAGGTATTTTATTCTCTTTGTAGCATTTGTGAATGGGAGTTTGCTCATGATTTGGCTCTCTTTAAGTCTATTATTGGAGTATAAGAATGCTTGTGATTTCTGCAGATCGATTTTGTATCCTGAGACTTTGCAGAAGTTGCTTATCAGTATAAGGAGATTTTGGGCTGAGATGATAGGATCTTCTAAATATACAATCATGTTGTCTGTAAATAGAGACAATTTGACTTCCTCTATTCCTAATTGAATATCCTTTTTTTTTTTCTTGCTTAATTGCTATGGCTAGAACTTCCAATACTATATTGAACAGAGGTAGTGAGAGAGGCATCCTTGTCTAGTGCCGGATTTCAAAGGCAATGCTTCCAGTTTTTGCCCATTCAGTATGATATTGGCTGTAGGTTTGTCATAAATAGCCTTTATTGTTTTGAGATATGTTCCTTCGATACCTAGTTTATTGAGAGTTTTTAGCATAAATAGCTATTGAATTTTGTCAAAGGCCTTCTCTGCATCTACTGAGATAATCGTGTTTTTTGTCTTTGGTTCTGTTTATGTGGTGGATTATGTTTATAGACTTGGGTATGTTGAACCAGAATGAAGACTGCTTGATCATGATGGATAAGCTTTTTGATGTGCTGTTGCAATCAGTTTGCCAGTATTTTATTGAAAATTTTTGCATCTATGTTCATCATAAATATTGGCATGAAGGTTTCTTTTTTTGTTGAGTCTCTGCCAGGTTTTGGTATCAGGATGATGTTGGTCTCATAAAATGATTTGGGAAGGATTCCCTCTTTTTGTATTGTATGGAATAGTTTCAGAAGCAATGGTACCAGCACCTCTCTGTACGTCTGATAAAATTCAGCTGTGAACCTGTCTGGACCTGGACTTTTTTTGGATGGTAGACTACTAATTGCTGCCTCAACTTCCGGCCTTGTTATTGGTCTATTCAGGGTTTCAATTTCTTCCTGGTTTAGGCTTGGGAGGATGCAAGTGTCCAGGAATTTATCCATTTCTTCCAGATTTACTAGTTTATGTGCATAGAGTTGTTTGTAGTAATCTCTGACTGTAGTTTTTACTTCTGTGGAATCAGTGGTGATATCCCCTTTATCATTTTTTATTGCATCTATTTGATTCTTCTCCCTTTTCTTTTTTATTATTCTGGCTGTTGGTCTATTTTGTTGATCTTTTCAAAAAACCAGCTACTGGATTTATAGACTTTTTGAAGGGTTTTTGTGTCTCTATCTCCTTCAGTTCTGCTCTGATCTTAGTTATTTCTTGTCTTCTGCTTGGTTTTGAGTGTTTTGATCTTGCTCCTCTAGCTCTTTCAATTTTGATGATAGGGTGTTGATTTTAGATCTTTTCTTGCTTCTCTGGTGGGCATTTATTGCTATAGATTTCCCTCTAGTCACTGCTTTGAATTTGTCCCAGAGATTCTGGTATGCTTTGCCTTCATTCTTGTTGGTTTCAAAGAACATCTTTATTTCTGCCTTCACTTCATTGTTTATCCAGTCAACATTCAGGAACCAGTTGTTCAGTTTCCATGAAGTTGTGCACTTCTGAGTTGGTTTCTTAATTCTGAGTTCTAATTTCATTGCCCTGTGGTCTGAGAGACTGTTTGTTATGATTTCCATTCTTTTGCATTTGCTGAGGAGTGATTTACTTCCAATTATGTGGTCAGTTTTAGAGTAGGTGCAATGCGGTGCTGAGAAGGATGTATATTCTGTGGATTTGAGGTGGAGATTTCTGTCAATGTCTATTAGGTTTGCTTGGTCTAGATCTGAGATCAAGTCCTGGATATCCTCGTAATTTTCTGTCTCGTTGATCTGTCTAATATTGACAGTGGAGTGTTAAAGTCTCCCACTATTATTGTGTGGGAGTCTAAGTCTCTTTGTAGGTCATTAAGAACTTGCTTTATGTACCTGGGTCCTCCTGTATTGGGTGCATATATATTGATCCTTTTACCATTATGTAATGCCCTTCTTTGTCTCTTTTGATCTTTGTTGGTTTAAAATCCATTTTATCAGAGACTAGGATTGCAACTCCTTCTTGTTTTTGCTCTCCATTTGCTTGATAAATCTTCCTCCATCCCTTTATTTTGAGCCTATGTGTGTCCTTGCATGTGAGATGGGTTTCCAGAGTACAGCACACCAGTGGGTCTTGACTTTTTATCCAGTTTGTCAGTCTGTGTCTTTTGATTGGGGCATTTAGCCCATTTACATTGAAGGTTAATATTGTGGTGTGTGAATTTGCTCTTGCCATTTTGATGCTAGCTGGATGTTTTGCCCGTTAGTTGACCCATTTTTTTTTCATTGTGTTGACGGTCTTTACCATTTGGTATGTTTTTGGAGTGGCTGGTACTTGTTGTTCCTTTCTTTGTTTATTGTTTCTTTCAGGAGCTCTTGTAAGGCAGGTCTGGTGGTGATGAAATCTTTCAGCAATTACTTGTCCATAAAAGTTTTTCTTTCTCCTTTGCTTATGAATCTTAGTTTGGCTGGATATGAAATTCTTAGTTGAAAGTTCTTTTCTTTAAGGATGTTGAATATTGGCCCCCAGTCTCTTCTGGCTTGTAGGGTTTCTGCTGAGAGATCCACTGTGATTCTGATGGGCTTTTCTTTGTGAGTAACCTGACCTTTCTCTCTGGCTGCCCTTAGCATTTTTTCTTTGTTTCAAACCTGGTGAATCTGATGATTATGTGCCTTGGGGTTGCTCCTCTTGAGGAATATCTTTGTGGTGTTCTCTGTATTTCCTGGACTTGAATGGTGGCCTGGCTTGCTAGGTTGGGGATGTTCTCCTGGATAATATCCTGAAGAGTGTTTTCCAGCTTGGATTCATTCTCTCTGTCACATTCAGGTACACCTATCAAATGTAGATTAGGTCTATTCACATAGTCCTATATTTCTTGGAGGCTTTGTTCATTTCTTTTCACTCTATTCTTGCCTTCTCATTTTATTTTGTTGAATTGATCTTCAATCTCTGATATCTTTTGTTCTGCTTGGTTGATTCAGCTATTGAAACTTGTGTATGCCACAGTGGAGTCACAGTATCCCTGTATTTAACTTGGTAAATGCATCTATGAATGTTTGAATGTGAGAGAGGCAGAGAGAGAAAGAAAGAAACAGAAATTAGACAGTTAGAGAGAAAAACCCTTTAAATAATGCAGGGTTTTCTACCCTCCACTCTGTAAGAACACAGAACCCATGGGCTGAGTGGAAGGAGGAGAGGGCATAGCTGCCCTTCCCCCACAGACTATCCCAATCTAGAGCCTTTCACATTCCCTGTGCTCAGCAGGATTTCAGTTTTTGTTTGTTTGTTTGTCTGAGAGAGAGTCTCACTGTCACCCGGGCTGGAGTGCAACGGAGCGATCTCGGCTCACTGAAACATCTACCTCCTGGGTTCAAGAAATTCTCCTGCTTCAGCCTCCTAAGTAACTGCAATTGCAGGCGCACACCACCACATCTGGCTAATTTGTTTTTGTATTTTTAGTAGAGATAGGGGTTTTACCTTGGTGGTTAGGCTGGTCTCAAACTCCTAGCCTCAAGTGATCCACCCACCCCAGCTTCCCAAAGTGCTGAGATTGCAAGGCATGAGCTACTGCACCCTGCTTATTCATTTATTTGTGAAGCAGGGTCTTATTATGTTCCCCAGGCTGGAGTACAGTGGTGCCATCATAGCTCATTGCCTCAGCCTTTCAAGTAGCTGGGACTACAAGCACATACCATCTTATTGTCTGTTACATCTTAATACATCTTCAAGGTTTTCTAATTTCCATTTTGAACACAGAGGGCCTCAATAAGTAATAGTATCTGGCCTAAATGTATTTTGTTTCTTTTGAACATATTTTGTTTTGTTTTTGAGACAAAGTCTCCCTCTGTTACCTAGACTGGAGTGCTGTGGTGTGATCTCAGCCCACCGCAAGTTCAAGGGATCCAGCTGCCTCAGCCTTCTAAGTAGCTGGGACTACAGGTGCATGCCACAATGCCCAGTTAATTTTTGTATTTTTAGTAGAGATCGGGTTTTGTCATGTTGGCCAGGCTGGCCTCGAACTCTTGACCTCAGGTGATCCACCCACCTCAACCCCTCAAAGTGCTGGGATTACAGGTATAAGCTACTTTGCCAGCCTTATTATATCTTTAACACATCTCCAAGGTTTTCTAATCTCCATTTTGAAAAAAGACAGGGCCTCAGCAGTTAATAATATCTGCTTTAATGTTATAATATATTGTTTCTTTTGTATATGTTTTTGAAATGACCTTATTTTCATTGTAAGAGACACTTGTTTCCCATTTATTGTAGAAATAAAGTTTTTTTTTTTTTACTTTTAAAGCAAAAAAAAAAAGAAAGAAACTTGTGTATGCTTCACGAAGTTTTCGTGCTGTGTTTTTCAGCTCCATCAAGTCATTTATATTCTTCTCTAAGCTGTTTATTCTAGTTAGCATCTCATCTAACCTTTTTTCTAGGTTCTTAGTTTCTTTACATTGGGTTAGCACATGTTCTTTTAGCTCTGAGAAGTTTGTTATTACCCACCTTCTGAAGCCTGTTTCTGTCAATTTATCAGATTCGTTCTCCATCCATCTTTGATCCCTAGCTGGTGAGTAGTTGTGATCCTTTGGAGGAGGAGAGGCGTTCTGGTTTTTGGTGTTTTCATCCTTTTTGCACTGGTTTCTTCCCATCTTAGTGGCTTTATCTACCTGTGGTCTTTGTAGTTTGTGACTTTTGGATGGGGTCTCTGAGTGTACGTCCTTTTTCTTGCTGATGAAGTTATTTTATTTCTGTTTCTTAGTTTTCCTTCTAACAGTCAGGCCCCTCTGCTGCAGGACTGTTGCAGATCCACTACACACCCTGCTTGCCTAGGGATCACTCGTGGGGCCTGCAGAACATGCCTGTTTCTTCTTCTGTTATCTTCACCCCAGAAGGGTACCTGCCAGATGTCAGCCTGAGCTCTCCATTATGAGGTATCTCTTTGGGTATACCAGGGTTGGGGAGCTGCTTGAGGAGACAGTCTATCCCTTATAGGAGCTCAAGTGCTGTGCTGGGAGTTCCGTTGTTCTGTGCAGAGATGCTGGGCAGGTAGGTTTAGGTCTGCTGCAGCAGACCTCATAACCACTTCTGTCCTAGGAAGGTCGCCTTTATTTGTAAGTTCCTGCTGTGTTGCTGCCTTTTTTCATAGATGCCCTGCCCTGCACAGAGTAGTGTAGTCACAGTCTGCCAGCAGAGGTGTTGCTGAGCTGCCACAGGCTCTGCCCAGCTGCTGTGTGAACTGCCTCAGTAGTGGCAGACTGCCTTGGTAGTGGTGGTCACCCTTCCCCCCACTGAGCTGGACTGTCCTGGGTCCAGCTGTGCTTGCTGCGAAACTCTCAATCCAGGGTGTTTCAGATTGCTTGTTTTGTGGGGGTGGTACCCGCTGAGCCAGATCCCCTGGCTCCCTGTCTCTGCCCCCTCCCTTTCAGTTGAATAGGCAGCTGTGTCTCCCAGGCGTTCCAGGCGGCAGTTGAAAAGGCCACCCAGATTTGTGTGAGTTTCTGTGTGCCAACCCTGCACCGGCTGAAACTACCTTGCTGAAAACTCGTGGTGCTTTTCGGCCCGGGAATCTCCTGGTATGTTAGCAGCGAAAATTTGTTTGGAAATGCGGTGGGCACTCACCCTCTGTGTTGTTCTTGCTGGGAAGTGCACTCTGGAGCTATTCCTATTCGGCCATCTTGGATCCTCCCAGAAGCACTTCTTTGTGAATTTTTCACGTTTCGGGGGTTTGGAGAAAAACACCTTTGATCTCTCTTTGACTGCAAGACAAAAGTCAAGTTTGTCTAATTTAAAGAGACTTGCTCTTATCATACAATGTCATCTCTTATTTTCAGCAGAGATAGAAGAAATTGAGTGAGAAAATTGAAAAATCATTTTAATGCTCCTGAAAGAAATTGTAACATGAGCTGGAACATATGAGTAATTTGTGAGGTAAAGTCAGCTATGGAGACTAATCATTTTCAATGTGATTTTTGTGACTGAAGCGTTTGAAACCAAGATAAGTTTTCTTTTTTTTTTCTTCCCCAGATACAAAAGTCTGATCAGACTTCTTTGAACTTTATGTTTCATTTGTAACTGGGGTATTGAACAAGCATGACTCATGAGATATGATAAAAATGCAACTTCAGTTTTGTCCCCTATTGCTCCTGTAAAATTTATTTAGCGGAATAAATCCCTTTTCCCCTGGATGGAGGGCTGGTTCCATTAATATTTTGCTCACATTTAGGTAACAGACTGTACCAATATCACTTTAGGTCAAAACCAGTCTCAATTCAAACATTAGAATGTCTATTTCTCAACCATCAAAACATAAATGTTAAATTTTCTCTTCTTTCCCATCAGGTCCCATTATACTGGGATGGGAAGGGCCTTGTCCTTCCACCCTGTAATACTTCTCCTCTTTTCCCAGCTTGCTGTGTTTTGACCTTTCCAGGGTTAGAGGGAATTAAGGGGAAGGAATACAGTCTTAAGTGGTGCATGCAGTCAGAACTGGCTACATAATTTTCAGGCCCAGTACAAACATGAAATATCCTTTGTTCAAAAAGCAGGAAAAATAGGTTCCTAAATGTACTCAAATATAAAGTTTTTTCTTATCTATCACAGTCTTCCTCAACTTGATATGGAATTTTTATTTGCTATTTAATGTCAGCCTGAGAAGAAGTTAAATTAGTGTTATTTTACTGTTCATCTTTATATTTTGTCCTGCCTCTTTTCAAAGAAAATATAAAAGCATTTGACTTGTATGCACAGTTACTGAAACTATACAGCTTGCGTTTTGTATCTGGGACATACATGCACAGAACCATGGAAAGAGTGTCCAAAACTAACTTCACTGTTTTATTCCACTTCTTGATAGATGTACATCCTACCAACACTCTCTACCTTAGGCTTACTAATGAGTAAGGAAAGATAGAAAGAAAAAGGAATTATGACTTTCTCTGTCTTTCCCTTTCCTTCTGTGTTATCATTTTTAGTGTAAATGGTTAGCTGATTCAGAAAAGTGAAGTGAGTAAGAAGGAACAATTACAATGCATATGATGGAGTTCCTTGGCTATTTGTGTTTTTTAGAATGCTATTGTCTTCTTTTTATTGAAAGCAAATTCTGATTCACATGCATAATGTGTCCTGTGGGGCCTGTAAGCAGGCACTGCTTAGCAGGTTAAAGATATAATGCATTTGCCTCATACTCACTTTGAGTCTTGCTGAACTCCCAGGCGTTACAGGTCTGCTAGAATTCAGTGTTATGGGACGTCACAAATGCTGTATACAAATGGGGCAACAAGTAATGGCTGGTACACATTGTCCTTTTGGACTTACAGAACACAAGTTCATACAATTATTAAGAATTTTAATACCCAGAACACTAAACCAAGCATGGGGTCAGGGGTGGGCCCCTCTGAGTGCAGAGTTCCATGACACTGCACAGGTTGCACGCTGATATTGAATGCAGTTTTCTCCTTCCTGTTGGAGTCCTGTTGACCCCTCCAGGGGGATGAATTAGCCAGGCATTTAGTTGACTCCTGTGAGGTCCACATCTGGTCTATACTCTATTCTCATCATGCATGGTTTGCTGCAAATGCAGCTACTTCTTGATGGAGAAACTACTTATACTTACTTTGCCGTCAGAGAAGCTCCCCAGTTTTCCTGCAGAGACAGCCAATTTTTGTTGACTCTCTAGATGGTCCCAATGAAGCACTCTGCCTCTAGGCTGGAGGTGAAAAAGCAGCAAGCCTTCAATTTTTTTCTTTGTAATCTCATAGGTTTGAGAAGGTCACAACACAGCATTCTCATATTCCTAAGTCCTCTCCCTAGCTCTTTCTTTCTTTATTTCATTCTTTTGTTCTTTATTCTTTATTCCCCCCCTCTCCTTTTTTTTACAGTCTCGCTCTATTGCCCAGGCTGGAGTGCAGTGGTGTGATCTTGGCTCACTACAATCTCTGCCTCCCACATTCAAGTGATTCTCCTGCCTCAGCCTCCCAAGTAGCAGGGATTACAGGCGCCCACCACCACGCTCAGCTAATTTTTGTAGTAGAAACAGGGTTTCACCAAGTTGGCCAGGCTGGTCTTGAACTCCTGACCTCAGGTGATCTGCCCACCTTGACCTCCCAAAGTGGTGGGCTTACAGGTGTGAGCCACTGTGCCTTGCTTCATAGATCTACTTTCTCAAGTCTTTTGTACCTCCCTATGGGTACAAACCAATTTCAGACTTTGATCTGGTTTTTGGATAACGTCTTGAAAATCAACACATGCTTTTTTTTCTCAAAAATCACTTGGTATCTGATATCTTTCCTTAGCACCTTAGCTGAAATTCCCAAATTAAACATTTTGTTTCAAGTAAATTATCATAGTGAGTGCTAATGCCATGGGGCACAGGGATTGAGTGTGTTAAAATTTTGGTCTTTTTAAGTTCCCTAAGAGGCGAACAGAATTTGGATGCCGATGAGTGCCTCCTGATAATATTCTGCTGAGCTTTCACTCTATCTTGAAGCACATAAAATAGGGACATTGATCAAAAGTGTGCTTATTATATGTTGGTTTGAGGAGTTTAAGCATTTTATATTACTTTACCTGAGACCAAACTACCTGTATGGAGATAATATGCTGTAGGGAACAAAAACAGGGCTCCAATATCAGAGAGATATGGATATGATTTCTGCTTACACTACTTTTTACTTTATTACCTTGTGGCAGTTACCTGACCTTTCTGAACTTTAACTTCTCATTTTGCAACATTGAAACTCTATACCCACTAAACACTAATTCTGCCTGTTTTCTACTCTTAGCCTTGGCAACCACCTTTCTACTTTCTGGTTTTATGATTTTGATACTTTAGGTACTTCATGTGAGTGAAGTCATATATTATTTGTCTTTTCGTGACTGAGTTCTTTTGCTTACTATAATGTTTAATGTTTTCAAGTTTCTTCTATGTTGTAGCATGTGACAGGATTTTCTTCTTTCTCAAGGCTGCATATTATTCCGTTGTATACCACATTTTCTTTGTTCATTCATCTGTCACTCAATATGGGGGACGTTTCCATCGTTTGACTATTGTGAATAATCTATGATGAACCGAAGTGTCAAATGGTAATTTTATTTTTTACTTTGTAGGGAGTCTCATACTGTTTTCCATAATGGCTGAAGCATTTACATTTCCCCTGAGAGTGTACAGGGCTCCGATTTCTCTACATCCTCATCAACACTTGTTTTCTCTTCTTTTGATAGTGGTCATCCTGCTGTGTATAAAGTGATATTTTGTGGTGGTTTTGATTTGCGTTTCCCTGATGATTAGTGATGTTCAGCATCTTTTCATATCCTTCTTGGCCATCTGTATATCTTCTTTGGAGTATTCAAGTTCTTTGTTCATGTGTAAGTCAGGTTATTTGCTTTTTTTTAATCAGAGTTTTAGAATTCCTTATATATTTGAGATATTAATACCTTATCACATATATATGATTTGCAAATATTTTCTCCCATTCTGTAGGTTACCTTTTCACTCTGTTGATTGTTACCTTTGATGTGCAGAAGTTTAAAAATGTAATGTAGTCCCATTTGCCTATTTTTCCTTTTGTTGCCTGTACTTTTGGTGTCACAATCAAGAAATCACTGCCAAATCTAATGTCCTGAATCTTTTTCTGTTTGTTTTCTTCTAGGAGTTTTATAGTTTTAGGTCTTATTACATTCAGGTCTTTAATCTATTTTGAGTTATTTTTGCATGTCCTGAAAAATAAGGTTCCAACTTCATTCTTTTACATGTAGTTATCTAGTCTTCTCGAGACAATTTGTTGAAGAGGCTGTCCTTCCCCCATTGTGTAATCTTGACACCTTTGTCAAAAACCATTTGGTCATATATGCAAGAGTTTATTTTTGGGCTTCTTTTCTCTTTTCTGTTCAATTAGTCTTTATATCTGTCTTCATGCTAGTACAACACTGTCTTAATTACTTTTGCTTTGCAGTATGTTTTGAAATCAGGAAAGTGTGAAGTCTCCAACTTTATTTTTCCAGATTGTTTTGGCTATTTCAGGGTCCTTTGAGATTCCATATGAATTTTAGAATGATGCTATAGTAAATGGGATGTTTTTCTTAATTTTATTTTCAGATTGATTATTGTTAGTGTATACAAACACAATTGATTTTTGTTTATTGCTTTTGTATTCTTCGACATTGCAGAAATCATTTATTAGTTGTATATTGTGTGTGTGTGTGTTGTCTTTAGAGTTTTCTGCATATAACAGCATATCATCTGCAAACAGAGATAATTTTACTTCTTTTCTAATTTGGCTGCCACCTTTTCCCCTTGTTTTTGGTCTGACAGTTCTGGCCAGGATTTCTGTACTGTGTTGAATAGTAGTGGTGGAACTAGGCATCCCTGTCTTGTTCCTGATCTTACAGGAAAAGCTTTCATTCAGTATGAAGTTGTCTGTGAGCTTTTCATAGGTTTCTGTTTCTTTGGTCTAAGTTTCCGGTGATTTAATTTAATCTTTTAAATGAATGTTGTTTCTCTTTCTTTGTGTAACTTGTTATCTTCTGTTGAGATTTTGGCAATTTAAAAATCAGCCAACTCTCCTATACTTTATAGTCTGGTTTTATACAGCAAGGACTTTCTCCACTCATCTTGGCGAGATATTCTAGAGACCTTTCAAATATTTTGCGAGGATATATCCTCTACCTTTGGTACTGCTGACATGGGTGCATGCCCCCAACCTGGTGTCATCATATTCTTGTTAGTGCTTGCATTAGGCAAGACCTATCTCCTGAGAGTCCGTTTTAAAAGTCAGAACATTGAATGTACATTCTACTCCCTTCCCTCCCCAGAGAGAAAAAACAGGGGTTCAGGGTTTCATAAGGACCTCAACTGCTTCCTGAATTTTTCACAAAGGCAATTGGTCTGTGTATTATTGTTAATTCATGAAGGAAAGAGTATCTATGGCTTTCTATACTACCATCTTGACGATGGCATCTCCCCTACATCCCTTTTTGTAAGTAAAACACTTTAGCTTGGCTCAGGTTTTTCTAATTTTGCATCTTCACTCAACTCATCTTCAAGTATGTAGGTCATTACATTAAAATACTGTGCCCAGTAAGCAAAGAGTTCTTTAACTTCTAGGATTCATCTCTTAGATGAGTAAATTATAGATAATAAGAGGGTTTTCTTCCTTTTTTCTTTTTTTAATCTTAGGAGTTTCCCAAATGTCTTAGAAATGAGAGAGGGGGCCCTGCAAAGCAGTATGAAAAGGGCACAGAACTTCAACTAACCCATATGGTAGTAGTCCTGGGACATGTGCCTCCTAAGACTGTGAAGCAGAGCATGAGCTGAACTTCAGCTTCTCACTCACCCCTTTAGCCAAACATCTGCGTGCAGTAAACAACCTGCACAGCTCTGTGTGGCAGCCCTGAGGAGGGATGAATAATGTAGCAGATGGGGCCTTTTGGAAAGATGATCTCTGAGAAGTTACCAATTCCTATGGTGCTGGAATAATTGTAGACAGGACTGGCTAATGTCCAATTTTAAAGTCATCTGCTGAGAGACAACATAATCATTTCAGTTTCTCTGGAGCCATCAGTAATGTCTATGAATGAATTCTTGAGTTGGTGGTACTTTGAGAAATAAAGAAATTGAGTTTGAGGACGGTTAATCAAACAGTGATCTGTGGTAGAAATATGACTGGGAATGTGGAGAGAGCTGTAACATGGGGATGACTCGGGAATGGTCTTGAGACTAACCACCTTCTTCCCAAATATCCTGGAGAGATGTGCTTTGATTACAGGGAAGAGTGATTGTTGGGTTAGAGTTATATAAAATGGAATTCATAATATATGTGGACATACTCAAGGGAGGCCTAGAGTATAGTGATGAAGAGTATTAATTCAGAGCACTGACGTCATATCCCAGTGTGGTATACAATATTCATGATAGCCTCGAATTATCCCCAGTTCCTGGTATTCATATCCTTGTGTAATCTTCTCCCCTTGAGTGTGGACTGATTTAGTAACTTCCTTCTAGGAAATAGAATATGGCATATTTGATATACTGTTACTTCTGAGAGTAGGTTCCAAAAAACAATGACTTTCTTCTTGGGTGCTCCCTATTTCCTCTCTTTTCATTGCTCTAAGTAAGTCAGATAGCTGCCAAGCTTTGAGTTGCTTTATGGAGAGGCCCACAAGGCAAGAAACTGAGGGAGATTTCTGACAAATAACCAGCCGGTAACAGAATCCTGCCAACAGCTACATGAGTGAGCGTTCTTTCGTGTTGCTATAAAGGAATATCTGAAGTTAGGTTAAAAAAAGGAGGTTTACCTGGCTCTTCTAGTCTGCTGGGTAGAGGATTGGGCATCTGGTGAAGACCTCACTCTGTTTCCATTCATGGCAGAAGGTGAAGGGGAGACAGAATCTACAGAGATTACATGGTGAGAGAGGCAGCAAGGGTGTGGGAGGTGCCAGGCTCTTTTTTAAAACCAGCTCTCTTGAGAACCAATAAAGTGAGAAATCACTCATTACCACAAAGACGTCATCAAACTATTTATGATGGATCCAACTCCATGACCCAAATATCCCCAATTAGGCCCCATCTCCAACACTGGGGATCAAATTTCAACCTGAGGTTGGAGGGTGACAAACATACAAACTATAGCATTTGGCCAACATCCTGACTACAGTCTATAAGAGAACTTAAGGCAGAGGCACTGAACTTTATTGTTGCATCATCTGTGTATTGCTGAGTAATAAACTACCTAGAAATTTAATAGCTTGAAAAAACAATAATATTTATTATCTTATAGTTTCTAGGTGACCGGAATTTGAAGGTGCTTCACCTGGATGATTCTGGCTTGGGGTCTCTCATGAGGTACAGTCAAGATGCTAGTTGGGGCTACTGTCACATCAGGAGTTGACTAGAGTTGGAGGATTCACTTCCAAAATGGCTCCCTGATATTGCTGGCAAGTTGATGGTAGGAGTCTTAGTTATTTGCCACATGGCCCTCTTTCTATGACTTCTTGAATATTTTCAGAGTATGGTATCTGGCTTCCTTCAGAATGAGTGATACAAGAAAAGCTGCAATGCTTTTTTGTGACCTAGCACCAGAAGTCACACACTGTCATGTTTGCCATAATGACTGATGACACAGACCATCTCTAATATAATGTAAGAAGGAACCACCCAAGGGTATGACGATTTGGAGGCAAGATATTTGACCTTGGACTGGTTGCTTAATATTGCTAAAATTTACATTCCTTAGCTTTGAAATGCAGATAATAATGACAATTGCCTTTTAGAGTTGTAAATATTAAATGTATTATTTCAGATAACCAATATAGGCAGGCTCTCTTTTCTCATTGTAAGTTTTCTAAAAAAGGGTGTATGGAAAGTAAAAAACATGAGCATTCCTAGTATAGCCATCTTGATTTATAAGAGAATATTATGTGTGCACTTAATAAATGTTAGCTATTTTAATTATTATTATTAGTTATGAGGATATAAATACTTATATTGTAGAGCTGACTCATCTTTGTTAACATTAGTTCAGAGGGGTTCCATAGATGATTTGTTGTGTGATCACCTTACATCTGAAGTTCATTTGGAAGCTATCTAATGGGACGTCTTGATTAAACCACATTTAACACATTATGACCTAATAAAATATTCTGGCTAGTGAGACTGCCTCATTACATGTCACAGAAATTAAAGCACAGCTTCTAATAGAAATGTGCTGTCCTTAATGTGCTGGCAGAGAACTTTTTGCTGACAGGGTCAGCAGAATACAGAACATGCCTTCTCTACAATATCTGCAGGTCAGCTCAGATACTCTCGGTCTTGTTTAGGTTGCAGAGAGGGGTATTATATTTGCTTTCTGTCTCATGAAGGTGGAGTACAGACTCAGGAGGAAGATGGAATATAGTTTTAGGAATAATATTTTCATAAGGAGCAGAAATTTTCTCAAGCTTACTTAAGAGTGGGTGCATTTATTTTCATTATGAGAGAAACCTCACAATATTATAGAATACAGTCAAGGAAATAGCCAGGTCTCCTGAGACTGGAAGTTCATCAGGTAGTCTTTTTTCTGTTCTGCTGCATGATCTTTACCTATCATCTCAGAGTCTTCTAAGATGGTCCATAATGACCAACCACTCCTGGTATTCATGTCCTTATATAATATTCTTGCTTTCGGTGTTGGCTGGATTTACTGACCCATTTTTAAAGGTGGATGCAATGAGATGTCACTTTTGAGATTATGTTAAAAAAGATTGTGATTTCAATCTTGAGTGTGTGAACTTTCTCTATCTGAGAACACCTGTGTTTGGGGAAGCATGATGCCATGTTTTGAGCAGCAATATGCAGAGGGCCACATAGTGTGGGGAAGAACTGAGGTTCTCAGTCCAGCAGCCTCTGAGAAACTAAGGTCCTCAATCTGAAAGCCCCTGAGTAATTATAGCCTGCCAATAAACATGTGAACCTGGAAGTGTATCTGTCATTCACAGCTGAGTTGTTGAGCTTTGAGATGGTTACAGTCCCAGCTGAGAGTTGGACTATAACCTCATAAGGCATCCTGAGCCAAAATTACCTAGCCAAAATGCTTTTGATTCCTGACTCACAGAAACAGAGTGATAATACATATTTATTGTTTTAAACCGCTATTTTTTGTTGTAATTTGTTGTGCATCAAAAGATAATGAATACAGATTTTAGGGCCTGGAAATAGGGTGCTGTCATAATGACTACCTAAAATGTAGAAATGGGTTTGGAACTGGGCCCTGGGTTTTCAGCAAAGTGTTACTGAAACTATAAAATGTCTTTAAGAAGCTGTAAATAGAAGCCTTTTGGTCTTCTATAAGGCTTAGGGTAAATACAGGCAGTCAATTAAGGAAGGAGGAGTCCTTGTTGGTAGTAACAAAAAACTTGGCAACATTTTGCCGATAGTAATGTAGAAAGCTGAAAATGTGCTTCATGAAAATGGAGTGATCTAGCTTAGATTTCCAAATGCAGTGTTGAAAGTGCTGCCTGGTTTCTTCATGCTGCTTATAGTAAAATAGGAGAGGAAAGAAGGAATTGAGGTAAGGACTGTTAAATAAAAAGGGATCAAAATGTGATAGTTTCGAAAATTTTCAATCTTTCTAGATGGAAAATGGTGCCAAATTTTAAAAGCTTTTGATTACAGATCAGATCCAGAGCACTCTTAGGAGAATCACAGTCTCAAGATGAAGCAAGGGATGTGATTATCAACACTTCTGTTAAGATCATAGAAAGATCAACTTCATGCCTCAGGATACTTTCAGTCATACAAAGAGTCCCTTATAAACATTAATGAGATGTCTCACAGATCCTATGAATAAAACAATACTGCTTCTAGGAAGCTTTAGTGCTTTTTTGTCTGTTTGTTTTAATAGGCTCTGTCTCAGCTATCTCAGCCAAGGCTCAAGAGAGAGAGAAGAGTTTATCTTGTGATTTGTGAGTGTGATTTTTGTCTAATAAAGTCAACCCCAAGATGATTTATAGGAGATCTGTAACGTTCTTAACAGAGTTACATATGCGGGAATGCTACCAGCTTAGACCCAGGGAAACAGACAGTACAGCATTAGCAGTGACCTTTGGACCTGCTAGGGAATGAGACTGTGATAGCTCTTTAGCCATCAGCACATGCTGCCCTATACAGTAAGGAAGGAAGACACAGAGGGTAGAAATACGAACTTGAGAAGGTAGAGTTAAGTGAGGAAAAATTATTCCAAGACACCAATCAAGGAACTTTCAGCATTTACCCAGGTGAATTTCAGAACTGCCATGGATCAGTGGCTCCTTTTCATACTCAATTTTCTCTTTTTTTTTGACAAGGTTGTACACAGACGTTTTCCAATGCCTGTCTCCATTGTATGTTGAGTATGTGTAAGGATGTGTGTGTGTGTGTGTGTGTGTGTGTATGTGTGTGTGTGTGGGGGGGGTGGGATAGATAAAAGTTGTTTGTTTTTTTTAAATTTCAGTTGTATAGATCAAGAGGAATTGTACTTGAGAGCTATGCTTAAGGAACTTCACCTGAGAAACTTCATCAATGCTGATTTAGATGACAGGATTCTTTGAGCTGATGCTATAATGAGTTGAAACTCTTGGGGCTTTGAGAGAGGATGAGGAAATTTTGCCTATGGGGAAGACATGAATCATAGTGGGCCGGAGGACAGACAGGGGTAGTCAACCTCTAATATGGCTCCAATTCATCCAACCCATATCATTTTACCCCTGACCTCTCCCAAATATCATGTCCTCACATTTCAAAACCAGTCATGCCTTCCCAACAGTTCCCCAAAGTCTTAACTCATTTCAGCATTAATTCAAACATCCACAGTCCAAAGTCTCATCTGAGACAAGGCAAGTCCCTTCCGTCTATAAGCCTGTAAAATCAAAAGCAAATTAGTTACTTCCTAGATACCATGGGGGTACAGGTATTGGATAACTACAGCCATTCCAAATGGGAGACATTGGCCAAAACAAAGGGGCTACAGGCCCCACGCAAGTCCAAAATCCAGCAGAACAGTCAAATCTTACAGCCCCAAAAAGATCTCCTTTGACTCCATGTCTCACATCCATGTCACACTGATGCAAGAGGTGGGTTCCCATGGTCTTGGGCAGCTCCACCTCTGTGGCTTTGCAGGGTTCAGCCTCCCTCCTGGCTGCTTTCACAGGCTGGTGTTGAGTGTCTCTGGTTTTTCCAGGTGCACAGAGCAAACTGTCAGTGGACCTACCTTTCTGGGGTCTGGAGGACGGTGGCCCTTTTCTCACAGCTCCACGAGGTGGTGCTCCAGTAGGGACTCTCTGTGGGGGCTCCAACCCCACATTTCCCTTCTGCACTGCCATAGCAGAGGTTCTCCATGAGGGCCCTGCCCCTGTAGCAAACTTCTGCCTGGGCATCCAGGCATTTCCATACAGTTTCTGAAATCTAGGTGAAGATTCCCAAACATCAATTCCTGACTTCTGTGCACCTGCAGGCTCAGCACCATGTGAAAGCTGCCAAGGCTTGGGACTTCCACCCTCTGAAGCAACAGCCCAAGTTGTATCTTGGTCTCTTTTAGTCACAGCTGGAGTGGCTGGGATGCAGGGCACCAAGTCCCTGGACTGCACACAACATGGAGACCCTGGGCCTCACACCAAACTATTTTCTCCTAAGCCTCTGGGCCTGTGATGGGAGGGGCTGCCGTGAAGACCTCTGACATGCCCTGGAGATATTTTCCCCATTGTCTTGGGGATTGACGTTTGGTTCCCTGTTAATTATGCAAATTTCTGCAGGCTGCTTCAATTTCTCCTTGAAAACGGGTTTTTTCTTTTCTATCACATTGTCAGGCTGCAAATTTTCTGAACTTTTATGCTCTGTTTCTCTTATAAAACTGAATGCCTTTAACAGCACCAAGTCACCTCTTGAATGCTTTACTGCTTAGAAATTTCCTCCACCATATACCCTACATAAGCTCAAATTCAAAGTCCCACAATCCCCAGGGCAGAGGCAAAACACTGCCAGTCTCTTTGCTAAAACATAACAAGAGTCACCTTTACTCCAGTTCCCAAACAAGTTTCTCATCTCCCTCTGAGACTACCTCAGCCTGGATTTCATTGTCCATATCATTACTAGCATTTTGGTCAAAGCCATTCAACAAGTCTCTAGAGAGTTCTAAAGTTTCCCATAATTTTCTGTCTTCTGAGCCCTCCAAACTTCCAACCTCTGCCTGTTACCCAGTTCCAAAGTTGCTTCCACATTTTCAGGTATCTTTTCAGTAACACCCCACTCCGGGTACCACTTTACTGTATTAGTTTGTTTTCATGCTGCTGATAAAGACATACCTGAGATTGGGCAATTTCCAAAAGAAAGAGGTTTAATTGGACTCACAGCTCCCCATGGCTGGGGAAGTTGGTTGCACAATCATGGCAAAAGGCAAGGAGGAGCCAGTCATATCTTACATAAATGACAGCAGGCAAAGAGAGAGCTTCTGCAGGAGAACTACCCCCATCAGAATAACCATCATATCTCATTAGACTTACTCAGTATCATGAGAACAGCACAGGAAAGACTTGACCCCATGATTCAATTACCTCCACAACACATGCAAATTCAAGATGAGATTTGAGTGGGAACACAGCCAAACCATATCATTCACAATGGTAAATTTAGGAGCTATAGGATATTCAGAAACTTCCACAAAAGTGGCATGAGATGCTATGGTATTAACGGTGATACTTTAAACAAAAAATTATGTATACAAAATGAAAGATAATTTTGGTTGCAACTCAGCAATACTTAGTAAAGCTCTTTCCACAGTTTTTTTCACCAAGGAAGTTGAGCTGACTGTAGTTTTCTCAAGGTGCAGGAACCACACAGGTGATAACTAGAGCTGTCTGGTGAATACATTGGGCGACTCCTCCAGGGAGATGTTCTTATTCATCAGAATGATTCAGAAGTGTGTTAGGAAGGAATTGGCTCACAACACTGTCATGGGGAAGGAGGACTGCTGTGTGTGCCTAGGGGCACTGTGAGTTACAGTTAATGTTCTATGTTTCGCTGGTGCTTTCCAGTGGCAAACTGCAGTGATTTTTTAAAAGAATAGGTTGAAATTAGAATTGTTTTACTGCAATAAAGGACTGTCTTGTTGTGGGCCTTTGTTTTCTCTTTTCTATTTTGTTAGGACTACTCTACATAGCACAGTAAACTTGAATGTTCTAGAGGAAATTATAAAATTAACAAAAAAATCTATGTAAGTGTTTTAGCTTAAGAAAAGGTCAAAGATGACGTGGGTCAAATATTAAGAACAAAGGAGACTAAACATATCACAGTATCAAAATAGTTTTAAATGTATATGCATGATCATATTAACCTACAGTTGACTAGTTGTTCATATAATCTTGACACTGATGGCTATAGCATGAGGTTCAGGTACACATGAATTTGCCTAACCATCTCATAAATTCTGGGCACTCTGTTAGGCATTAGGTGTTCCAGTTCCTGGAGGGCTCCAAAGAATCCTAAGAGGTGGCTGTGGGGATCTTGGACCTGATGATTTTGCTCCTAGGGGCTAGATTTATAATTGTTTAATGAGAAAGGAAAAAAAGAGGTTGCTCTAAATATTGATGGAGCATCCTGGGAAACAAATCTTATCCACTTTGAGGCAGGAAAGGATTTGAAGGAGTAAGTTCCTTTACAACTATAGGAGGGTTGAGAGTGTGACACAGTGGGAGCATCACCTGACTCAACCCCTGGCCCAGCCTCCTGGGAACTTGGTGTTGTTAGTTCTTGCACAGAAGGTTTTATAGAAATTATAAGAGCAGGGCTGTCTTTTAGGACAAAAGGATCTGTAATCACGTAGATCAAAGGCCATCTATGATTAGTTGAAAGAAATAATCTTTTATGTCATCCATTAGAGATAAAAGATACAATAAACTTCCAACAAAGCAGATACCTTTGGCAGCTGCACGGAAAGTTTGGCTCAGACAGCAGCAGCCTGAGTTTCACAGGGCCACATGAAGTGTTGGGAGTGAGGGACTAACAAACCACAATTTCCACACCGTGTCCACACAATGTTCACTCATTGTC
This sequence comes from Cacajao melanocephalus, assembly GCA_963573385.1. NCBI lineage: Eukaryota > Metazoa > Chordata > Mammalia > Primates > Pitheciidae > Cacajao > Cacajao melanocephalus. The sequence continues at coordinate 42,551 of CAUYLG010031733.1, read as the reverse complement.
TACACAATGATTATGATAGTATTATCCAATTCCTTTCCAAAAAGAATTAGGGTCAATTCCAGGTGGGTCTGGTGGGAAAAATGAATGGATAAATTGAATTTAAAAAACCACACCAAACAAACAGATCAGACTACAAATTTGCAGGACAAAGATTCCGCACAAAACTGGAGCCAATGCTTCTAATAACAATCATTCATTTTTCGAAGTTTATCCCTTTGGGGGCTGACATGGTCTGGGGAAAGAATGGATAGTCTTTTCCTGTGGAAAGTTGCTTATTATCTAATTAGAAACCACAGGTTGTCATTAAAATCACTGAGAGATCATATTTTAAGATGTATCTTTAAGTAGAATTCAGCTGCTTATGTTGATGCTCAAATTTGCAATATTTGTGTGAAGCTATTATAGGGGCAACCAAAATATGGTCTGTGTGGACAGGCAGCTCCTGGATGTGCTAAGTAAGTTACTTTCATATAACTGGGGTAGGTTGGCCTTCTCCATCCAATCAATCTTTTTTTTTTAAGCTTCCTCCCATTGCAAGCCACATGGACACCAACAATTCTCTCCTAGTGGCAGCTAAATTACCATGCTTTCTCTTACTGTTATTACAAGAGCTCTCAAGAGTAAGCAAAGTGTTTAGGTTACATAGTCCTCCTCGGGGCTAGGCCAACTTCTCCCATTGTCTCCAGCTTGTTGCACACCTAGGACTTCTGCCTGGTTTCCTTTCCTCTTTCAAGCAGACACCACTCAATTCTTCCCTTGGATTTTCCAAGATTGACTTGGAGTGGGACAGTTTTTAGTTTCTTACTGCCTTGGAAAGCAAGCACCAAACCCTTGATATTTGTAACAGTTTTACTGAATATCGCTGCAGTCTTTTTCACCAAGGACCTGATGCATCATTCTTTTCACTGTGTCCACTCAGCCCCATGTCAGTTTTTCTATCAGTTACCTATTGCCACACGATTCTGTGTGAAAACCATCCAAAACTCAGTGGCTAAAGACAATCTATGTAATTCTTGAGTTTTCAGGAGAGCTGGGTGTTTCCTTTGATCTTGGCTGGGGTAATTAATGTATTGATTGATCATGATTGGGCTCTCTCACATATTTGGATATTGGATCATAGTTGCATAGTTTAGAAAAGCCTTAGCAGCGATGATTGGGGTCCCTGACTGTCTTCTACATCTCATTCCCCAGCAGGCTAGCCTGACTTTATTTTTGTGGCAAAGACAGATGAGTAAAAAAAAAATGAAATTGTGTGAGTGTTTTTTTATGCATTTGTTTGCTAACATCCCAGTGGCTGAAGTGAGTCACTTGGTTGAGCCAGGAAACCAGGAGAGGGAGAGGGCTGCAAAGTTGCAGGACAAAGGCATGCATATAAGAAGAAGGTGAAGAATTAATGCAGGCAATCCTCCACAGTCTTTTCTTCTCATTTCCTGGATTACTTAAGTGAGGGGTTACCTTTCACCCCGTTTTCACACCCACAATCTTCACAGAAACAGCCCAAAGAGGGACATTCTGTTGAATCTAGATTTGATCCCTAGATTGATCCTTGATTAGGAAGTTTCAGCCTAAATTTCTAATTCCTTAGTAATTACAACAATAAAATGATTCATGGTCATAACAAAGATTAAATTCTTTCTATGTAACACACATCATTCCGATTTCTTCACCAGAATTATGGTATTATATAGTCCTCATAATTACTTTTTCAGAAATTGCTATTCCTATGTAACAGCTGGGGAACTAAAGTTAAAAGAATAACATTTTAATAACTGAGATGTGGGAAATTTGCTTTATTGATAATGCCTTTACGTGAACAAAACAAGCCTACATTAACATACTGGACATATTTGGAGCTGAAAATAGATATTCTAACTCTGCCCCGATTACAACCCCATCCCCTATACCACATGGTTTGCCTGTTGACTTTATTTTCACATTTTTTTCTTATTTTGATATAAAATTTTCTAAATTTATGATGATATGCAGAACTTAAAAGTATGTAAAAATAACACAGTAGAAAGATTATAATTGGAAAATTATGAAATTGTTTTTATCTATCATCTTGCAGGGAGTATACAAGGTGGGTAAAAATAAGTTCATTTGTGGAAGCATAAAATATGTAAGCACAAGAAAATGATCAATGATATTCCAACACATTTCAATTCAGAGCATCTATCAAAATAAGAAGTAAGATTAGAATGCCTATAAAATGGTTTTATAATGCTATGATTCCCCACGTTTTCTTCTTATATTAGATCGTCTTGCGTCTTGATGAAATTTGGTTCAAATGCACTGTGAATACCAATAGAACTTCTCTGAGAACCACTGTGATGAGGATGTTACTATTAAAAGAGCCAAAAGTGGATGTTCCAGATTATTAAATGTTATCACTTTTAAAAGCCAAGTTAATTATGTATGTCTTAACCATTTCTTTGAAGGAAACCTAACACAAATGTGCTACTTTCATGCCTTTTGAACTAAGCATGCTACGTATTTTATTCCTTTTTTGATGACTAGGTCTCAGGTTTTCATTATGAATAATTTTTGTTTTATATGTTAATACAATGTTTCTCAAAGGGGCTAGTGAGTGATATAGGTCTGCTTCAGTAATTACTTTAGATTTTTAAAGAAGTTCTGGTGATTCTCTTGTCTTTATTATGTCTTCCTTACTCTAGGTTGTTTAACAGTGCCCTTTTCTTGATACTTTTAATCTATTTTTTTTTGTTCTACAACCACTATTTAAATATCAATCAGATAAACATTTAAAACCAGTAAATTAATTGTATATTGCATTATAATTTAGTGGCAAGAACTTGGTGTTTCCTTTTGTCTTGGCTGGGGTAATTAATATATTGATTGATCATGACTGGGCTCTCTCACAAGAACCGGAGCCCCATACTTCTGAAAATATAATAAATGAGATTGATTTGGTCTTTTGAAATATGTTTTGAATGCAAAGTACCATATTTTGTTGTGTCTAAGATGTCAATTATGATACAGACCACTGTTTTATGGACTACTAAGAAAGACAAAATGTTGCATGTTACAAGATGCAGCCCAATTTAGAGATGTTAAAACATAAAAAAATACTTCTTGGAAGAGCTAAAATATTAGATGTGTGAGATAATGTTCTGGGTGACGAAGGTTGCAGCAGTGATCAAAGCAGATATGTCTCTCTCTGCTCATGGAACTCATATTCTAATGGCAGGGGGCAAATGATTACGTCAAGTAACCATTAATGCTCTTAAGGGGAAACAAATCCAGGAAAGAGGAAGAAGAGTGATGAGTGGAAGTGAGAAGTGTTCTCTTTATATAGAGTAGTCAGGGCAGCAGGGTTGGCTTCTCTGGTAAAGGTGTATTTAAGCAGAGAGCAGAGGGAAGGGAAGGAATGAGCTATTAAGACGGGAGAAGATAACTCCAGGAAGTGGGGACAGTGAGTGCAGAGGTTTTCAGATGGAAACACGTTTAAGGTGTTGAAGGAAGAGCAAGTAGGTCAGCCTGGCTGTGTGGAAGAAACTAGGGAGTGAGTAGTAGGAGATGACATTAAAGAGATGGTGAGCTCCAAACTAGGTCAGGTCTTGTAGACCTGGTAGGAAATTTAGATTTCACTCTGACAGATAGCAAGGTGTTTGAGCAGACATAATCTGATTATGTTTTAACAGAGACATCGTGACTGACTGCTGTGTGCAGAAAGACTGTTGGTAACAAGGGGGTGGAAACAGGAAGACCAGTTAGGAGACCATTACAATTACCCACATGAGAAATGATGGAAACTCAGACGAGGGTAGCAGTGATGGAGGTGGTGAGTAGTTAGAACTGGTATATATTTTGAAGATCAATCTTACAGAATTTGTGACAAATTTGATCATGGAGTGAGAGTGAAAGAGGGTAGTCAAGGGTGACTTCAGGGTTTTTTGGCTATGAAGGAATGGAGTTGTCATTTACTGAATTAGGAGGAAGAACTGGGTAGAGTAAGAAGAAATGAAGACTTAGGTTTTCTATGTTAAGTTTGAAATAGCTATTGAGTGAAGAAGTGAAATAGGCAGTTGGATATATAAGTCTGGAGTTGAAAAGAGAGGTCCAGACCAGAGAAATATATTTGAGAGTTAAGAGAAAGGGAGTATACAGAGGTGTCAACTGCTGCTCATAGATTGAGTAAAATAAGGACAAAGCACTGACATTGCATTTGTCAACATAGTGCTTGTGAGACAGAACAGATTGGAATGCATTCAGGAAAGAATGAGAGGAGAAACAGTGAAGGCAGTTCTTTCAAGGAGTTTTGTTGTAAAGAGGGCCAGACAAATAGGATGACTGCCACTTTTTCATATAAGTTTGAAACTTTTTTCAATTACTTTAAAAATAATTCATTTGAAAGGTATAGCAATAAAATATTTGGACTGCAAGGTACATTAAAATTCTCCATTATCACATCTCAAAAGACTTTGTCAAGAAAGAAGTCACCTCAAATACTCTTTCATTTTGTTTTGTTTTTTTGAGACAGAGCCTTGCTCTGTCACCCAGGCTGGAGTGCAGTGGCATGATCTTGGCTTGCTGCAACATCTGCCTCCTGGGTTCAAGCGATTCTCGTGCCTCAGCCTCCCGAGTAGCTGGGATTACAGGCACACACCACCACACCTGGCTAATGTTTTATATTTTTAGTAGAGACAGGGTTTCACCATGTTGCCCAGGCTGGTCTCAAACTCCTAAGCTCAGGTAGTCCGCTTGCCTCGGCCTTCCCAAGTGTTGGGATTACAGGCATGAGCCACCACACCAGGCCACATATACCGTCTATTCAAGGCAAAAACCGTGTGTTCTTTATAATTTACATTGATTTCTGAAAATTAAGGTAACATTGAAGATAAAAGTAAAAGAATTGCAAATACAGGTTCCAAAAGGGTTGACCACTTTGTACGTTAGAAATCTCCGCATTACTCTAAGTGGAGATGTTTGTGTAGATGCCTTGGCATATACTAACTTGGACTTCAGATATTATTTGTATGTATTGATATTCAGAAACCACCTGTCTGAAATGATGGTTATCGATTCAATAAGAACACAGAGAAACTAAACATACAGCGAGGCTCCCATATGAAATTCATCCTGGGAATACATATCTTAAAACTGAATAATTTAAATATCTTAAAACTGAATACATATCTTAAAAATACATATCTGAAAACTGAATAATTGTGCTTTGGTAACTTGAGGCATCCAGAAGGTATAAATATGATCCACTCATATGTAGTTCCATGATTTTTCTGGCTGAATGCCTCTCAAAACAGAGACCTCAAGGCAGGATGATGACTTTATTCCCTGGAGTTTCCTCAGACTCAGCTCCTCAGTGCATTTCTAGGCGGTGTCCACACATACGCATGGGTAAGTGGCTGTTGTCACTGCTCTACCGGGTGCCACACCATCTACGCTGCTCTAGATGGCCATGATGCTCTGCTGCAACTCCAGGTGGCCAAGTCTCACCTTTCTTCTGGGTGAGGTTAAACAGCTCCTTCTAAGTACCCACAATTGCCACTTTCCTCTAAACGGTAGACTCTATTGCTAAGTCTGGTTCACCATGTCACATACCTTTTTCACTTGGAATGATTTCTTTCGCAGGGACACTGCCTGGCTCCCAGGCAATTTACCACATTCTTCTCCTCCCCTCTGCCTACTCGCTACCCCCATCCCCTTTTTTATGTTGCACATGCTATTTATGCCTGAATTCCAATCCTGAGCCACATTTGAGTTCCTTGTTTCTGAGGTGTCTCATCCTTCCTGTAAGTTTGGATATAAAGAAATCCTAGGGGGTGTGGCCCAACTGCACATGTCAGATGGATTTAAGTCTCATATTTCCAGAGTAGATGGGAACCTTTTAGTGCATATATGGATTTTGGAGAAAAGGAGAAATGCTGTGAGTATGAGGTCTCCGTGGTTTTTTTTCCCTTTACCTATGCTGTAGTAGCTCAGGTCTTTGGAGAAACAGGTAGAGAAATGAAGTTCACATTCTCTACACCAGGGTGCCCAACCCCTGGGCCACAGACAGATACTGGTTCATGGCCTGCTAGGAACTGGGATGCACAGCAGGAGGTGAATGGCGGGCAAGTTAGAGAAGCTACATCTGTATTTATAGCTGCTCCCCATCACTTGCATTCCTGCCTGAGCTCCGCCTCCTGTCAGATCAGTGGCAGCGTGAGATGCTCATAGGAATGTGAACCCTATTGTGAACTGCACAAGTGAGGGATCTAGATTGCGTGCTCCTTATGAGAATCTAGTGCCTGATGATCTATCACTGTCTCCCATCACCCTCAGATGGGACCATCTGGTTGCAAGAAAATTAGCTCAGGGCTCCCACTGATTCTACATTATGGTGAGTTTTAGAATTATTTCATTACATATTATAATATAATAATAATAGAAATAAAGTGCACAATAAATATAATGTGCTTGAATCATCCCAAAATCATCCCCCCACCTCTAGTCCATGGAAAAATTGCCTTCCACGAAACTAGTCACTGGGGCCAAAAAGGTTGGAAACTGCTGCTCTAAACCACCATAAGAACCCACTTTAGTGGCTTAAATTGATGGCAAGTATAGCTGGGGCCCAGAAAAAAAAAATCACAATGTCTGTCTTTTGAGGTGTGTGTGTGTGCATACATGCATGACTGCTTGCTAGTCTGAAAAAAGGTTCTCAGGTTTTTTTTTTTTTTTCTTTTACTGAGTGTAGGACATGCCTTAAAAATAAATCCCCTGACTGATGTTGCTCTTGGAACTTTGAGAGTTCAGATAGGTGGGAAATGTGTTGGAGTTTCATCTAGAATTGCTATTAAAAGGCCTTTGTGTATAGACGCTGATGCTATTGACACATTCTGTTGGCAAACTTAAGTGTTTAGTGGCTGTTTTTGTTCTTCTCAGCAGCAGGGTAGGGTTTGAGCCAGAACAAACCTGCTACTCTCCAGGTTCCCATTTGTGAAATGGTTGGCTGCTTCCGGGGAGGAAGTCAATGGCTGGGAACCATTTTCTCTGTGCAATGTTAAGTGCTCCTTGTGGACGCTGCTGCCACAGGAATGACGAAAACCTGGCAAATTATTGTTCATCTCAAGCAGCTCCTAATGTGCTTTCCTACAGAGGGGAAGTCAAAAAAGAAAAAGGAGGCTGCAGCAGGCAGGTGCTGACACCTTCATCTCTTTAGCCAGTCTCTTGCTGCTGGGTCTCACTTCTGTGGATGCAGCATCCATGCAGGCAGCACAGTCCATGGTCGCAGGGCAGCTGCTCACAAATCAGCAGAGGTGGCAGGCAGGTGAAACACTGAAACGTTATGCTATAAAATATTTAGAGACAGCTGTGAATTTAGTTTTCTTTTGATTAGTTCTCCAGATCTATACTTGAGTAGCTTTGCTGAAGGGCCAGAATCAAACCAGAAATATCCCCAGAGCCCATTTAAATACTATGCAGTGTTTACTTAGTATTTTAAAAATAAAAAACACTTTGGAACATTGAGCAGTTTAAAAGAACAAAACCTATTTATGAACCCAGAGGGCATTTCACCTTTAAGACAGCAAAGCCTTCAGGAAACTGAAGAAGTCATTCATTTTTATAGCACCAAATAAATTGCAGGATAAATCAGTTCAGTGGTGTCTTTTAACTCTTTCTGCTCGGCCTTCTTGTGTGTGAAGCATAACTGCTAGAGAAAATACTTCCATTTATTAGAATGCCTTCCAACACTTTTTATTTAGACTGTTTGAACCAAAGAAGGCAACCAAATGTGTTTTGCCATAATACAGGGCTTGAAGTGGAAAGAAAAGACCAGTAAGAGATTTGCCCCAGATTTAGAATCAGAAAACCTAGGTTCTAGTGCTGGGTCTGCTGTTTGGTGGTTATATAACCTCAGGAAAATCTTGACTATGCCAATTACTAGCTGTGTGATGGTGGGCAAGTTACTTAAGCTTGCTAGAGCTTGTGTTTTCTCATCTCTAGCATAAGGAAGGTTAATAGTATCTACCTCACTGGGTTATTGTGAGAACTAAGAAACAGTGCTGATATAGCACCTAGCACAAAGCCTTGCTCATTACGGGTAGTCAATAAATGTTAGCTGTTACTAGGACTGAAAAGAAATCATTTATTTTAATCCCCTTTTCTTTATTTTTAGAGTCGTAACAGTAATATACACTGCATGGAGTTATAAGAGTTATATTAATATGATATGTGAGTACTTGTATACTGATTCATAAATATAAGGTATATTTATAATCATAGCAGATTTTGAGAGTTTACTGAAGAGGATAGGTAAGTAAAAGTAAAGAAAAAGGCTGGGTGTGGTGGCTCACACCCGTAATTCCAGCACTTTGGGAGTCTGAGGCGGGCGAATCACTTGAGGTCAGGAGTTCAAGACTAGCCTGGCCAACATGGTGGAACCCTGTCTCTACTAAAAGTATAAAAATTAGCCAAGTGTGGTGGCGCATGCCTATAGTCTTAGCTACTTGGGAGGCTGAGGCAGGAGAATCGCTTGAACCCAGGAAATGGAGATTGCAGTGAGCTGAGATTGAGCCACTGAATTCCTGCCTGAATGACAGAGTAAGACTCCATCTTAAAAAAAGAAAAAAAGAAAATATAGATAAGATTGCAGGAAAATTGGAAGCTATATCATAGAGTGGCTTGTACATTATTTGAAGCAGAAGGACAGAATTAAAGCTGCCCGAACCAAATTAAGCCAAAACCAAAAGCCAAACAAAATAAATAATCCTCAATTGAAACATTCTAGTTGTTACTGTTCATCTATAGAATACATTCATTATAGTTTTCTTCTCAGAAGAACCTCTGGACAGTGTTTATGGTTCTAATATAATTGTGAAAAGAAGGTTGTAAATATCAAGTGAACATCCCACAGACCTTCCTATTTTAGTCCCAGAGCCCCTTTTCTGCCCCATCTTGGGTCCTCCTGGTCAGGTTCTGGATGTTCCTAGTAATAGTAATGCCACTATTTCTATTATATAGTAAAATAGCAATAAATTTAAAGAGTAAATTGGAATCTGATTTACTGAATTTTCTTCTTTTTTGAGACAGAGTCTCGCTCGGTTGCCTGTGCTGGAGTGCAGTGGCTTGATGACACAGCCTCCAACTCCTAACCTCAAGGGATCCTTCCATCTTAGGCTCCAGAATAGCTGGACTACAGGCATGCCACCACATCTGGCTAATTTTTATATATTATTTTTGGTAGAGACGAGGTCTTGCTATGTTGCTCAGGGTGGTCTTAAGTTCCTAGCTTGAAGCAATTCTCCCCTCTTGGTCTTCCAAAAGTGCTGGGATTACAGGCATGTGTCACAGTGGCTTGGCCTAAACTATTTCTTTTAAGAAAGAAAGAGAGAGTGAATATTCTCCTTTGTGTGCTGAATACCTTTTATAAGAGATCTTACCTGTATGTATGAATATATCTGTCTTTTTCACAACCTTATCATGGTCATTCTGTCTTGAAACTATTTTCCTTTCCTGTGGTCATGCACACAAATCTGTACAGAAATCTGAAAGAATGCTTGTCTGAAGAGAAGTTCATGCAAGCTGGTGTGGAGTAAAGTATCAGGAAGTGGTGATAGGTTTTTGGAATCAATAAGGAAATAAATGATGAATTAATTACTACAAATTAGCACAGGCCCATAGACTAGGACTCAAATTAATCAAGCTGGTGTAATCCGAAATTTAATAGCATGTAAAATATGGTCCACAATGGTAGTATGTATGATATTTGTTTGGATCCTGATTTCATATCATGATTTTATGATACAAAGGCCTGGAAGGGCTAGGTAAAGAGGTTTGAACCTGCATGAATTTTTGCTGAGTGGAAGTTTCTGGACTAGTTCATAATGGCTTCTACTAGAACATTCTTTCTGGAGTATAATGATGTTTGCAGATAAATACTGCTTCTCCTTCCATTTGTGAATGCTAGTGAGCCTGACAAGTGAGCCCCTTATCTAGGTACCTATCATAATATACCAAATGTCATTCTAGAAATCTGGGGGGCTCTATAAAAGCCTTATGTCCCTCAAAATGTCAGGAGATTCTGTGTGGGATTAACTGAATTAAACATGAGGCTAAAGACAGCTATTTGATACTAAAATTGAAAGAAATATTAAGGATTATTTTTCTCCTTTATTAATCTTCAATATCATATTCCCTGCATTCTCAGGGAAGCCAAAAACATCCCTTACAGGGTCAGGTACTATTTTATAAGGTAAGAGTAGTGGGAAAGTATGTACAGATTGGGGCCTGGAGTCATGAGAATAAAATTGCAATGCGAGGCGGAGGTAGTGAACCTTTATTTTCCTCTGCGTTTTATTAGCAACAAGTTGTCAAGGGGAGCTTTCAAGACACATTAGTTTGAGAAAGAACAAACCAGACAAAAAGATTTAGTGTCATATATAAATTAAAAGCTGTTTCTATAAATTTTAAGTGTCTTTCTCTCTCTTACAAGGAGGATTGTAGATTATTACTTTTTAACTCAAATCTGATGTCTGGCATTTGTGTCTCTCAAATACCAGATCATTTATTAAACTTTTTCTTTTTTGAGGTATTAGAATAATGCTCTGAAGGATAGTGATAATGCAGGTGCTGTCTAAGCCTCTGGGGACTAGGAATAGTATAGAGTGATTTAGGGGCAACCAGACAATGCTTCATTACCTGAGAAACTGACCCTTCTCTGATCTGCTGTAAATGAGATCCGAAAACTTTCTCCATCCTATTATCTTGTCAATTCCTAGCATCAGTTTCTAACCAGAGAGTTGAAATGCAATATAGCTTTGGTTGAGAAAAAACGTACTTAGGATTTAGTGGACTGTAACTTGGCTGCAAATCCAAATGGATAATATTTAGCTTGTAATATGATTTTCTTCATGCAGATTGCAGTGTTTACATCTTGTAATGAAACCCATGTTTCTTTGTATCAGTGATTCTCAAATGGAAAACATTGAAGAAATGCCAGATGGACTTAAAAGGTGTATCTCTGGCACACCTATGTATGAACATCGACCTTTTCCAATGTGAAAGTTGAATATTTTCTTTCATGGAAATTAACCTTATTTTGTCACTTGCGTCTATGTACTGTATTGTGCTGTTTTGAAGGTTGCGCTATCAAACTTTTACTTCTCCTAGTCATAAAATTTATTTATGCATTCAAAGAAAGAGTTTTGTGTGTATGTATGTGTGTGTGATAGTTCTATTTAGAAAGAATGAAAAGGAAAAAGAAAAGATTGCATATATACTTATTATAAACTGATTTGGTTAGACTTATAGTTGTGAAAAATTCGGCCTGAATAAAATTGGGATCAATTATGGGAACTGTGTATCAGACTGAAAGGTGAGGAGAAACTAAACAGCTCAGATTTCCACTTCTTTCTCCATCTTTTTCAGGGTGTCTCCCATAGCATCTCTGACTTGGTTCTGTGTCTGAGCCATTCTTTCTCTGCCAATTTCCTTTGCATATTCAGATCTTTAATTCCTTTATCATTCTGGATGGCTTAGAGCTCATTGACGTCATCCTGCCTGCCTGCTTTTAGCTTCAGCTCTCACAAGTTGCCCCATCCCCTTGTGTTTCTGCATTCTTCAGATTCTGGATGGTAAGAATCTTATTGTCTGAGCTCACCTTTGTATTCCATATCATGTCATAAGTCATTGGCTTTCCAGTTCATGGTATGGTAGATTGCAAAGAGTCATAATTCCCCATCCCTCCCTGTAGCCACATCTTTGCAATGTGACTTTGCAGCTCCTCTCACCAAGAGATGGAGTCTATTTCTCTATCCTTGAATCTGGGCCAGCTTAAGGACTCACTTTGGCCAATGTAATGGAGCAGAGGTGATGTGCAGTTGTTCCTTGGTCCTCTGGAGGCTTTGAGCACTTGGAAACAGGCTATGTGAATATGCTTGGGCTAGGCTTCTTGGAGAGACCAAAGGAACAGAGCTAAGCAGTCCCTGCTGAGCCATCTTAGACTAGGTAGCCCCCAGACACCTGGCAGCTGATTGTAAAATGCATGAGTGAACCCAACCAAGATCAGTTAACTCTGTCCCAGATCAATCAGGTTAACCTGTTAGTCCAGCACAAATAATTGCTGCCCCATATAATCGTGAGCTAAATTAATGACTGTTGTTTTAAAGCCCTAAGTTTTAAGGCACTAATATACTACTTTTGGTCAAATCAGCCATGCTAAGTATTTTGCTGGCATTATGGTGTAAAATATGGTTGCCTGCCTCTTTCTCAGTGGCTATGGGCAAGGCCATTTTATTTAGAAGTCCATGTTTGCTTTCATTTATTCAATAAAAACTTAGTGAGTGCCTAAAATGTGCCAGGAACTAGTTAACAGAAATCAAGGGTGATCAAAAATATACATTGTCCCTGCTGTCAAGGAGTTAATCGTGTTAAATAGATGGAAGTTTTGCTTAGCACAGGAGGTTGACATTAACCACACAACCACTCCAAAAAGTATTTTATTACAAACTGAGTCTTAAGTGAAGACATGTATTTTTGTTAGAGCAACAGCAAAGACCTAGACTGGGTCTTGAAGGCTTACTGGGTATATGGTGCTTAAGCCAAAATCTGTAAATGAGAAGGGTTGATTAGGGAAATAAGTTTGGAGAGGGGATTGTGGATGAAAGACTCCAGACCTGTGAGAAAATAATGTCTATTGTTTAAGCCAACCAGACTGTGATATTTTTGTTACAACAGCCTGAGCAGACATATATAACCCCTAAACAGTCATAGCAGGTGAACATGCACAGTGGATTGGAGAAAGTCATGGTGAGCAATAGGGACATTTGATTTGATTGTAGAAGTAGTGCAGTTTCTGTGATGACAAGATACAAGGCGTGACTGTGGGGAGGACTAGTTTTATTAATATTCCAAATTTAGTAGAATAAAATATCTGTGGCTATTATTAAAGGCTTTCCCCCTCTAGTTCTTCATTTTCATGTCTTGGCTACATTTTTGTTGGACTTTGTGGTCTGAGGCAGTAGTTTCCAAACCTGGCTATTCATTATAATCATTTAAACAAAGATAAATTTCTCATGTCCCAGCTCTGGAGAATCTGATTCATTAAATCTCTGTTTGAGTACAAGAAGCTGTATATTTAATTGCTATATATAAGACAGTGGTTGTTTATTTACATTGTGGAATTAGAGGTTATATGAGTATAGATTTATTGAGGGTGACTTTGCTCAGAAATTCCAGGCATGCTTCCATCTTCAGATCATCTGCAATATACTTCAAAACCATGTCTCCAGTCTTGGCTGACACTTCCCTCATGAGACAATCATAGTTAATACTTATTGAGAACCCATTTTATGCAAGGTATTTTGCTAAGTGATCTAGTTTAATATTCATTATACTTTGATGAAAGCACAGATAAGAATTCTGAGGCTCAGGAAGGTTAGAAATCACCTAAGATGGCAGAGATTGAGCTGAACTCAAACCAGTGAGACCATGCACTGAAATATCATTTTAGGAAATCTTAGCTCTAAATGCACTTGTATAACTGTTGCCATTTCTGGACATGCCACATGCAATTTTTCCTTTGCTCATACTATTCGTGCAATTTGGAATTCGTTCCCTAATGTTTTCCATTTATTTAAGTCTTAATCTTCAAGGACCACCCCTTTCATAAAGTACTTCAACCATCACAGATTATGATGATCTTTAATAATCACTGTATATGCCATGAATTAATGCTTTCTGAGAAGCAATATCATCTTCTCAGATTCAAAAGTAAGATTTCAGATTCTTTATTGAATCCCCAAACCTAGTCAGCTTTTTGCATAGAGTTTCTCTGGAAATGTTGAAATGTGAATACTGAGTGATAAGGATTATAAGAATGAAAACTTATGAGAGAAAGTAAAATCTGGGGTGTCTGGCCAGTTATTCATTTTCATTCTCTTATTTTTTTTTGCCTTTTTTGGATGTGTGTAAAAGTCACATAAATTCTACAGAATCAATAACAATAGCATATGAAGATCTTACATTATTAGAACATATTTAAAGAAATGTTAAACAATTGTTTTAGTTAACATATTCCTCACATTACCTTCCAGTCTTTAGGAATATGCTTAGAATGTAAACAATAAAACTCGGAAAGTTCCACATTTGTTTAATGAAAATATCAATATAGATGAAGTATTGATGACATTTCCAAAAAATGCGTTTAAAATCCATTGTGTATTAAGGAAAAGTGTTTAATGTCTTTTACTTTGTGTCAAAAACGTCACTAAATTTGTGACCTCTGTTGTGAAAATCTCTTGAAATTTACTTAGCAAATTGCAGTTTTACTTCCAAGGTTATATTGATTTCATAGCATTTTGCAACTGGCACATCTTGACATGAACCATAGAGGGTATTTTGAATTCTTAGTGCATTTTATTAGATCTTTAAATCAATTGCTACTAATATGAAGAGAAATTCAGAGTTTTCAACCACAAGTACTATACTCAGAACTTCAACTTGACAGCATGTGAGATTAGAAAATAGATGAATTGAATTAAACCCAAGTTTTCTGACTCCTAAATCAGGTTTCATTCCAGCGAACAGTTTTACTTAATAGATGATAATTTACTTTGATCCCCATAAGTTAAGTGATTTGGAGGTTATAGCATGAACACGTTAGCTCACATTTATATGCTTATGTTAGGAGGAAATTTGAGATGAGAAAGAGGGTTAATGTAGTTAGGGTAAGGGTGTCTTAATGGGAGATAAGATTCGGAAAAAGTTGAGAGAATTTTGATTGTTTACACATTAATGCAAATATTTATATGGGTCCAAGTCCATTTTCATTTTTTTTCACCTATCAAATTGTTTTTCTTGTTCTTCCTCTGTTATTTTTTTACTCTGTTCTTTTTTTCCTCAATTTTCTTCTTCCCTCTTTATCCTATTACTTACAAACTAAAGCATTTTTTGTCTTTCAATTTAACGGATAAACTGCCTCACTTGAATTATAGTTAAAGAGAAAATTCATGAAGACCTATTTGTCTCTGTCAAAAGAAAAATGTAATTTCTCTTTCTAAAAGACTGTGTAGTTCAGTGGATTTTTGTGTATTCACAGAGTTGTGCAGCCATTACCATTATTTAATTCCTGAACATTTTCATCACCTTAAAAAGAAACTCTGTCTGATATTCAGTAATTCCATTTCAGGTCATATCCAAAATAACTGAAAGCAGGGTCTTGTAGAAATATTTGTGTACCCATATTCACAGTAGCATTATTCACAATAGCCAAAAGGTAGAAGCAACTCAAGTGTCTACTGTTAGATGAATGGATATGCTAAATGTGGTATATAATACAGTAAAATATTATTCCACCTTAGGAAGGAATTTCTGACATATGCTAAAACATGGATGAACTTTGAGGAAATTATGCTAAATGAAATAAGCCATGTCACAAAAACTACACTAAGATCTCACTTATATCAGGTAGGAAGAATAGTTAAATTCATAGGGACAAAAAGTTGAATGGTGGTTGCCAGGGGCTGGTGGGAGGCAGAAGTTGGAAGTTAGCATTAAATGGAGACAGAGTTTTAGTTTTTTAAGACCAAATGAGTTCTGGAGGTGGATGTTGGTGATGCTTGCACAATAATGTAAATATATTTAATGCCATTGAACTGTAGACTTAAACATGGTTAAGAAGGTAAATTTTATATACTTGTATCTTATTACAATTAAAAAAAGAACCTTTGACTATACACATTGGCAGTCACTCTCCATTGTCTCTTTCTTCAGCCTCTGGCAGCCACTAATCTACTTTCTGTCTCTATAGGTTTGCCTGTTCTGGGCATTTCATATAAATGGAATCATTCACTATGTGACCATTTATGCTTGGCTTCTTTCACTGAGCATGTTTTCAAGACTCATTCATGTTGTACCATAAATCAATACTTTATTCCTTTTTTTTTGAGGAAAGGCATTTGGCCCTACCCTCTAGCCCTCAGTACTTCATTCCTTTTTATGACTAAATAATTTATTTTATACAAATGTGCCTTATTTTGTTTATCAGCTGATGAATACTTAAGTTGTTTCCACTTTTTCTTGATTGTGAATAATGCTGCTATGAACATCTGTGTATGAGTCTTTGTGTGGGTGTTTTCATTTCTACTGTGTGTGAAGTAGTATCTTACGTTTTTTGTCTGCATTTCCATAATGACTAATTATCTTGAACATCTTTTAATTTGCTTCTTGGTTAGTTGTATAATTTCTTTGGAGAAATGTTATTCAAATCGTTTGATCTTTTTTTTCTTATTGAGTTATTAGTGTTCTTTATATATTCTCACATTCTAGGTGTATGACTTTTATTGGATATATGTGTGACTTGCAAGTATTTTCTGCAATTTTTTGGGGTTGTCTTCTCATTTTCTTCATGATTTTGCCATTTGTTATATCTAAGAAACCATTGTCTAACACTAGGTCACAAATATGTACTCCAATGTTTTCGTCTAAGACTTACAAAGTATTAGCACTTACATTTAGGTCTACGATTCATTTTAGTTAATTTTTGTGTATGGTGTGAGTTAGGAGTCCAAGTTATTCCTATTATTATTTTGCATATGCATATACAATTGTACAAGCACCATGTATTGAAAAGACTGTCCTTTTTTCATTGAATTTTTGGTATCTTTGTTAAAAAACAATTGACCAAAGAAGTAAGGGTTTATTTCTGGGTTCTCAATCATATTACATTGATCTATATATGTCTGTCCTTATGCCAGTACCACACTTTCTTGGCTACTTTATAGTAAGTTTTGAAATCAGAAGTATGAGTCTTCCAACTTTGTTCTTATTTTTCAAGATTGTTTATTTTGAGTTCTTTGTATTTCCACATGAATTTTTGGATCAGTTTGTCAATATCTGCATGTAAGCCAGCAGGGATTTTGATAAATTGTGTTGAATCGGTAAAGAGTATTGAAATTCTAACAATGTGTTTCCTGAGTCATGAACATAAGTTGTCTTTCCATTTGTTTAGGATTTTAAAAATATTGTTCAATGTTGTTTTATGTTTTTTGATGTACAAGTCTTACATATTTTTGGTTAAATTTAATACTAAGCATTATGTTCTTTCTGATGCTATTGAGAATGGAATTCTTTCTTTAGTTTCATTTTCAGATTCTTCATTGGCAGTGTATAGAAATGCAATTGATTTTTGTATGGTTATGTACTGTGACCTTGATCAAGTCATTTACTAAGTCTAGTGAATTCGTTAGGATTCTTCTTCTTCTCTCTCTTTTTAGAGATAGGGTCTTGCTCTGTCATCCAGGCTAGAGTGCAGTGATGCAATCATAGCTCACTGCAGCACTGAACTTCTGGCTCAAGTGATTTTCCCACCTCAGCCTCCCAAGTAGCTGAACTATAGGCATGTGCCATCATGCCTGTTTTTAAAAAAACATTTTTTTAAGAGATGTGGGTCTCACTAAGTTGCCCAGCCTATTCTTGAACTCCTGGCCTCAGGCTATCCTTCTATTTCAGTCTCTGAGTAGCTGGGATTACAAGTGTGTGTACCACACTTTGGCAGGATTTTCTGTATACAAACCATATTGTCTTTGAATAAAGAGGTTTACTTCTTCCCTTCAAATCTGGATGCCTTTTATTTCTCTTATTTGCTTAATTGTCCTGGCTTCAAGTTCTAGTACAATATTGAATAGAAGTGGTGATACTGGAGTTAGCCTCTTTTGTTCAGTGAGAAAAACTGAATCTAACAATCAGGAAGTATTTGATACAGACACACTGGGCAGTGTAGTGCAGTGGTTAAGAGAAGATACTTATTGCTATAAACCTTAGTTATCTCATGTATAATAAGGGAGTTATAATAATCTCTAACTCACAGGTTTCAGTGAACTAATGTATATTAAGTGTTTAGCAGAGTGTCTAATGTTACTCCAAGCATTAAATAAATAGAATCCACTATATTATTATTATCCTACTATATAACTTCTTAAAACAATCAAGGTATTAACAATATCATATCTTTCTATATTTTCTAGAATTATCCTGTACTGGGGACTTTTGGTTACTTATTTATATTAATAATCTTCTTCTTTTGGTATCTTATTCTCCACTACCTACTTCAGCAATAAATGAATTAAATAGTAAAGTGGCTAATGTCAGTAGCATTTCATACATTTTTACTTAATTTTGCCATTGTTTTAGACAGGGGAGGGTATTAAATATTGGATATCTTCCTGTTTGATTCACATCTTTCACATGGCAAGGATCCTAGATATTTTAAGAGAAGCTAAAAGATCATTTAATATTTGATTTATCCTTTAAATGCTCTTCCTAGGCTATGTTATTCAGTTACATGACTGCAGGTGTCCTGTATTTGCCAAGGTCTCCACAATCTCTATTTCTGGCCACACTCCTCCATTTTTTCAGCTCTCCACATCTGTCCCTGAATTTACAATTCCTCCATTGAATATCCTAATGTTTCATCAACTGATGTCCCTACAATTATTCTCCTTCAAGATACACATTTTTTTCCAATTTTGCTTCTGGCATCCCCATCTCAAAGGTAGTTAATTCATGTAGCTGTTTAAGTCGGGAAGCATGGTATCATTCTCTCCTTCATTATCTGTGCTTAGTTACTCACTAACTCATTATTACCTTGAAATCTATACTGTAAATATCTTTTGAATTTGTCCCCAATTTTCCTCCTACATTGCCTTGGCAACAACTGCTATTTTTATTCAAGCCTTTATTAGGGCTAGTTTAATAGTTTCTCTAGCTCCAGTATCTTTTCATACAGTCCATTTTCCACATCGGTCACAACGTTCATCTTTCTAAACACGAGCCTTATCATGTGCCTTCTCTGCTTAGAAACTTTGAGTGTCTTCTCATCATCTGGATAAAGCCCAAATCTCCTCCAAATTTCTTGGCGTAGCTACAAGGCCCTACATAATCTTTGCCAGATCTGCTTTTCTAACCTCTTTTCTGCCAACCTATTGAACAAAGTCTCACCTTTGCCATTACTTTAGAAGACAGGATGAAATGTTGGATAGTGTTTCACATGTTTCACCTGAATTGTTCATAAGTCTTAGAACATGCCATAATTTTTTTATGCCTCTGTGTGGGGCACGTTATATCGTCTATTGAAATTTTCTTTGTTTTTTGTGTTATGGTGGTGGTCCTCATGCTATGCTTTTACGACTTCTAATGCTATTCATGTCTCTTATAGCCTATCAGAATAACTTTTATTTATTTATTTTTTAAATAAGTCTGTCTTACCCTCTAGATTGTCAATGCCTTCAGAACCAGGACTTAACCTTATTTCTCTGTTTCTTTTAGCCCTGTCACTGTAATGCCTGGAAAACTGACGTATTAATACATATTTGTTGAATGAATGAATAAAGGAATGAACACCAAACACAGGGGCCACCTAGCAATTTATATTCTACTGATTACGTTGTGGTAATGCTTTTCATAGTTTTAAGTGAAATCTGAATGGGCGTTTTAAGCTTCAAAAGACTGTTACATGTATTCTTGTGATATTTGACATGTTAATCTTATGAAAATAGAATAATTACAAATGCTATTTCAAAATGGCTTAATTTCTTTTCATAAGGTCACTGCTAAAGGATAAAGTTGATGAAATTGAGCTGAATAATAATGTGCAAGTAACATTTCTCTGGATAAGCAAGCTGTGAATTATAATAAAAAGAAGAAATACTTGATGTTATAGGTTTGAGACTCTGCTTATTGGTAGTGCTAGCATGTAATTGTGTCTGTTCAGTGCCACAGATTAAATTTCTCAAGGATTTCGTGGCTTTAGGTTGTTCATGCTTATCATTATTAAAAATAAAGTAAATTTCAAGTGTCCTTCAAATGCTTGATATGCACCCAAATTAAGTCCTGTATGCACATAAGCCCTTAATATTATTGAATAATGTTGCATAAGTAAAGGATGCTTCACAATGTAGTAGCTACTTTATGTGAAACACAGAAGACATTATATCCAGGTTTAGCTCCTGATACATGTTCACAATCATGAGATAAATAAGATAAAGAAAACTGGGTGGTGTTGTGTTAGGAATGGCCAGTTTTGGGTGAAGAACACAACATAACTACTAAAATATCGTTAACCCCAATGTTTTCAATGATATATGAAAAGAAAAGAAAAAATAATTTTGTACAAATTTAATAACAGTGAAAGTAGATTGACTTCTCTTGCATATACAAATTGTTGTAACATAACTAATTTTGGAAACTTAAAGTATGTGCCCTCAAATTTTAGGAAATATTTCAATTTCTGCATATTTCCATTCAAACAATATTTCCCCTTTCTTTGTGATGAGAAGAAGGATAAGAAATTTAGTAATGGACATTAATCATCCTGGAAATACATAGAGAAGATCCACAGTGATGTGGAAAGAGCAAAAACTACAGCTCAGAAAATACTGAGTCTCGTCTTGGCTCTGACAGAAACTTTCCAGCTCTGGGCAAGTCTCTTGATTTCTGAACTCTCCTCTCACGTGAAAAGGAAGTGATCACAATACTCTCCTTCCTTCTCTTCTTTCCTTAGAGCTCTACTGTTGAGATCAAGTAAGATAACATAAATTTGTTTTCTCCTTTTCCTACACTTTCTCTACAACATTCAATAGGCAAAGCAAAGAGAGTATTATGATAACGAGTCTTCAGGGCATGTGGAAAGAAAGTGAACTTGAATAAATAGGTGGTTGCCACATCATAAGGAAAAAAAGAGAGAAATCAAAGGGAAGATGTGTGGGGTCTCCCTAACAAAATCTAATGCTATGAGATTAAAAATTGCTTTTTTCCCTAAGGCTTTATGAACCACTGTGTCTTTTAAGTACCATTGCTGAAATAGTCTCTGTTTTCTTCAGTTATACTCTTAGGAGGACTTTTTTAAAAAAATGATAGGAGAATTTCTTACAGAACAACTACAGAATTATAAATGGGAACTGATTCTATTATAATTTCATTGATTTGGGAATTGTGGGTGAACAGCTTGAACGGAAGATGAGAAATGGAGAGAATAAATTGAGAGTCCCCTTTAAGGTTCAGTGATGTAAATCTTTCTTCTTCCCTGACCACAATATTTTGCCTTTTAAAGCATTATGTCATAGAATATTAATGTCCAAATTAAGCATTTGCATCTCTTAAGCTATTAACTGGGGAACAAGTTTGGAATAGTATAAATACTAAAAATTGTCAAAAAATTATTACTTAAATGGATAAAAATCAAATACTCTATTTTTTATAAAATGTGCTGGTGACATATCAAGTTTCATTCTGGGATAAATATGCTGATTTAGTCTCTTCACATCCATTAATTGGAAGAATCAGGCATGCTTTCTGTGAGAAGTATATTATAACACTACTGCTATGGTTTGAATGTGTCACCCACAAGTTCACATGTTGGAAACCTAATCTCCAATGCGGCAATGTTGGGAAGTAGGTCCTAGTGAGAGGTAATCAAATCATGAGGACTCTACTCTCATAAATGAATTAATATTGTTATTACAAGAGTGGATTAGTTATTGTTAGTAGATTTGTTATAAAAGGTAGTTTAGGCCAGGCATGGTGGCTCACACCTGTAATCCTAGCATTTTGAGAGGCCGAGGCAGGAGAATCACTTGAGGCCAGGGGTTTGAGACCAGCCTGGCCAACATGGCAAAACCCTGTCTCTACAAAAAATACAAAAATTTGCTGGGCATGGTGGCACGCACATATAGTTCCAGCTACCTGGGAGGCTGAGATGGGAGGATCACTTGAACAAAGGAGGAGAAGCTTGCAGTGAGCCAAGATTGCACCACTGCACTCCAGCTACAGCAAAAGAGTGATACTCAAAAAATAAAAAGATAGTTCAGTCCCCTTGAAACAGGTCCAGAAGTAGTCCCATAGACTATTCTTTTGGATAAACGTAGACATTGACAATTCTGCTGTTAAAGATTGAAACTTGTATTTATCTGAGCTCCTTTCTCAGGGAAGGACCTTCAGGCCTCTCAAAAAAGTTTCGAAGAACTGAAACTCACCAGATCATGGTACCAGTTGTCTCCTTGCCCCTCCCTAGTTCCTGTCTTCTCACACGTTGTGACATTTCTTCCCTGCTATATAAACCACTAGTTTTAGTCAGTCAGGAATATAGATTTGAGACTGAACTCCCATCTCCTCAGTGGCAGCACCTGATTAAAGCCTTCTTCCTTGGCAATGCTTGTTACCTCAGTGATTGGCTTTCTGTACGGTGAGCACATTTTTTAATAGCACATTGTATAGAAGGAAAAAAATAGTAAAGAGAATGGATCATTAAAAATATTTTAGGCCGGGCGCGGTGGCTCACGCCTATAATCCCAGAACTTTGGGAGGCCGAGGCGGGTGGATTATGAGGTCAAGAGATCGAGACCATCTTGGTCAACATGGTGAAATCCCATCTCTACTAAAAATACAAAAATTAGCTGGACATGGTGGTGCACGCCTGTAGTCCCAGCTACTCTGGAGGCTGAGGCGGGAGAATTGCTTGAACCCAGGAGGCAGAGGTTACGGTGAGCCAAGATTGTGCCATTGCACTCCAGCCTGGGTAACAAGAGTGAAACTCTGTCTCAAAAAAAAAATTTTCAAAATGTACATAAAATATTATTCATCTTTCTGTCTCTGGCTTTTAGTCCTGAGCAAAGGAGGGAAACCTGATTGTCAGCTGTCTATGGGTCAAGAAGGCCTATACCCTTCACCCTTTGAGCATGCAATGTAGGGAGTACAGGATTAAAGACCATCCTTTGATTCCTTTACTCCCTCCCTTTATCTTTCTCTTGGTGAGTTATTAAGGTTTATAGTATCTGTATTTAATTTTGTCTGGAATATGAAATAAGAATATTATAAAAGCAGTGAAATAGGAATCAAATTGAATGCTACCATGGAGAAAATTGAAAACTATTTAAAGTGTCAAGGAGAAGAGCCAAATATAAGTATCTGTGATCCTTGACATTAACAAAGCAATCAGAGATCCATGGCTTTCTCTTTTAATATAAAATTATTTTCCTTAATATTAATATTCAAGTAGACACTGATAAACAAGCACTTAGTAAAAAACAAATTAAATTATCTTATTCTCTGACAATGAGTGGGCATTAATGTCTGTCCAATTCGAAGTCACTCGACTTCCCAGTTTCACAGTTTCTCAAGACTAAAGGCAGTTATATTAGTCCATTTTGTATTGCTATAACAGAATACCACAAATTCATAGAAATTTTTTTGGCTCACAGTCTGAAGGCTGAGAAGTCCAAGAGCATGACACTAGCATCTGAAGAGGGCCTTCATGTTGCATCATCCCATGGCAGGAAGCATAAGAACAAGAGAGTGCAAAAGCAAGAGAGCAAGAGGATGTTAGTGAAACACCAGGAGTTTGGTGTTTCACCAAACTAGGTCCTGGTGCCACCCAGATTGCAGGTAGGTCTGCCTCTTCTAGTCCACTGACTCAAATGTTAATCTCCTTTGTCAACACCCTTACAGACACATCCAGGAACGATACTTTGCATCCTTCAATTCAATCAAGTTTTACTCAATATTCACCATCATAGGCACTCTGTGCTATAATTGTTGAACCCATTGTTTCTATATTAAATAGAATAAGAAAACTATTACATTAAAGGTAAGTTATTATATTGAAAGAACTTGGAATTAGAGTCAGTTTAACTGTGTACTATCTAATTTTCTAGCTGAATAACAAAGGAAAATGTCTCTAAGCTTTTTTTTTTCCCTCCAATGAGGTAGGACTAATGCCATCTCTCTTACAGTGTTAAGAGGAATAATGTAAGTAATATACTTAAAATGTTATCATTTAGCTTTTGAATATAGTGTTCCCGAAATATTTCTTTAATTAATTTTTGTTATTATTCCTTTTCCTGGTTTATTGTATTCTGCCCTTCTTCTTCTGAATGTCTTATTTTATATTGTTTTCAAATTTATGCGACACTATATAAACTTGGAGCCATATTTCAGTTTCACTGTAATTATTGACTAACATGGTGGTGATTATCAGGATCTATGTCCATTATCAGTCAAAGGGATGGGTTAGAATAGCTATTCTATTCCATTGATCTACATTTGAAAGTAAATAAAAATCATTTAGAAGCCTTGGTCAATATTCACTTCTAGAACTTGTGCCCTAGAACAAATTTAGTGTCTATTGTGACCACTAATTTAATAGTCAATGTTCCTAAAGGAAGTGGTGTGGATTCAATGGGATTTTTGTCTATCTTACTTATTTTTTTTAAAGATCTGCCTTCTCATTTTGCTTTATCATACCAACCACTTCCCAGAATAAGTTTCTCAGATTCTTTGCATATTCATAGAGTTGTTTGTTGTCTGCATTCACTAGTCTATTCAATATAGTGTATCACTGTGTTAAATGAATGGTTAACAGTTGCTCTATGAAAGTTATTTTATAAATGCAGCTTCTAGCAACTTTCATGTCAAGGATTATTTTTCTATGGATGTTTTCTCTCTGAATTCATTTTCTTCACATAGTATTTTGGTATCCAGAGCTTCTGCAGTTTCAATTAAAGATGTGCTGATAGAAGAGACAGGAACAACAATCAAAACATGTCACTGAACTGAACTGGGGTCCACTTGTCTGGTGTAGTAGTGGCAAACAGCCACATAGAAGCTTGTAGTGGGAGAAAGGAGTGTGTTTATTTGTAAGGCACCAACCAAGGAGAATCAGGCAGCTCACACTTAAGTCCTGACCTCTCTGAAGCTTGTAAATAAGAGTTTTTAAAGGCAGAAGAAAATTTTAGGAAACCAGAAGTTACAGGCAAAATTGTAAATCAGTACATGAAGGTTATACATTGGTTTCGCTTAAAAAGACAAGATATCTTAAAGCAGGGGCTTTCAGTTCATAGGTAGATTAAAATTTTTTTTTTAAGTTACGATTGGTTAAGGAGAAGAAACTTGGTTGAAAATTTGGGATCAGTAGAAAATAATGTTAGTTCTGGCTTATGGGTATGACTTCCTTTACGCCTCCAAGGAAGAACTTCAAAACAAAGAACATTGGTCAGAGTGTAGCCCTCAGTTCCTCCTTATCTTAGGTCTATAAGCCAGCAGATTTGTTTGGTGGGGATCTGAGTTTTGAAAAACAACTCAGGGACATATGTTAACATATTATTTATAGTTTCCATAGGAACCACACATCTCACGACTCTAACTTTCTTAGCTATTGTTTTAAGCTACTAGTACCTTCTTGCTTATGAAATATCAAGTTGATCATTTACTTCTCACAGCTAGCTAGGTGCCTGGAGTTTCCCTTGAAAGAACTCAAGATTTTTCTTTATTTCCATGCTTTAGGGACGAAACACAGGCCCCTAAGTGGGTTCCTTGCTTCATCTCAGAAACAAAAGCAATCTCTATAACGGCAGCTTTAGATAGACTGAGAAATCAGAAGTAGGCAGCATCCTTTCTTCCCCATTTTTCTTCTTTATACCAACCTGAAGGGAAGAAGAAGAGGAGATATTATGAATTTATTCAAGTCAGTCTTTGGGCCACAAAAACTCATCAGGAGCTCACATTTTGACAACCAATCAGAAATTCAGAAAAATTTCCCTTATTTGTCATTAAATGTGAAAAAGATCTGATATGTGCAAATATTTTACCTTTGTATAATACTTAAGATATTTAAAATGCTTTTGCTTTCATTTTCTCATCTGAGCCTCACTGGGATCAAGGTAGGCTGTGGTTGGTGTATTTCCAGCACTTTATAGGTAAGGAAACTGAGGTTCAGCAATGTAATCTATTTGTAATCCCTTTCTATTAGTTTTCTGTCTTCTCATTGTTGATACTTCCTATGAAAATAGCATCTATTATTGCCAGGTTTTCCCATGGTTCTGTCTCATCTCCAGTGCCAGCTTTCCATTTCTGCCACCTTTGAGATCAAAGAAGTATATTGGTATGCCAAAAGGCCTTTGTAGGCCAGGAAACTAGTCAGCTTGGAAAGCAGGCAAGTTCTTTTCAGTGCTCTACCTGCCATTGCTTTGCTAGTTCCCTCGTTTATAACTGTCTTTCCTGTTTCAGGCCATGGTGTCTCAAGTCTCAACTGAAAAGTTTAGCTCTGATAAATAATTATCTTTTTAGTATGGGATAATAAAAGATGTGCATTTGGGGGAAATATTTTCCGTTTAAAAATGTTCAAGAGGGTGAATTCCCAGAGATTGAGGTTTTTAAGTCAGAGAGATGGTTTTTGATCCTAAGGATTTTCTGGAGACCTCAAATCTCAAAACAGGTGATTGCCACTCTTTACACAAAAGGCTAGCTCATCATTCAGCAGTTTATAAGAATACGAAGGATTCAGTTAAATGTTTGTGGCCACTAGTCCTTCACTGGAATATGTCTCAGATGTTGGGACTGCAGGATATATTTTACAATAATAGGAATACAACAGTGGGAGTGTGATGAAGAGTCTCCTCCACTGCGCCATTACTTGGTATATACCCCATGTAATTTAAAGTAGCTTTTATGTAACAGTGAATCATTGATAATCACTGAATGTGAATGCTTTGAGTTTGGGTTTTATATTCTTTATCTCTGTGGAACGGGTGGAACTGTATACCACCAGTCCCGTGTGACAGTGTTAGATTACATCAAATAGTTTCCATAAAATTCTCAAAACTTTGATAATAAATTGGTAATTAAAATATTTCAGATAGTAAAACTGGCATTTCACTTGGAACATTTTGGTCATTATATTTTTTTCCTACTGTGAGATTTCTCATTTTACTGTGAGTGTGGGTTCATAGGGACCCTGAGAGTTGGTCCTAGGGACACATAGTGGAAGTCCAGAATAAGTACTTCTAAGACACTTCCAATATACTTCCTTTCCAGAGCAAAGGTGCATGAGAATTTTTAAAGCAGCAGAGAAGTGCCCTGGTACAATGATACAGTAGTCTGTGGCCAGCAGACTTTCCCACATAATAGCAAATGGCAGCCGACTGTAATAGATAGGGTAGGAGAGCTACAATGGCAGGTCTCACAGACTAATCAAAACCCACTTCAAGCAGACTGCTGCCATCAGGGTCTGTTGGCCAAGTATATCCTCACGGGACTTGAGAGACTCTGAGGAGTCATTGCTGATGTTACATATAGTCATTTACTGTCCATATGAACACGACTAAATATTTCTCAGTGCTATTTTTTGATGGAATGTAATTCTCAACCTTTACAAGTGTCAGCTCTAAGGCACTGATGAGAAGAACCACATTTTTATATAAAAAAGAAGTTTTATATCTTTAAGAACTTATCTAAGTTTTTGGTTGTGAGCACAGAATTTTTACACCTTAGAGCATCAAACGTATTATCTCAGCCTGAAAATATTCAAGGCCAAGAATTGCCTTGCCATAATAGAACTTTAGTATGATCTCTGTAGGTGATGGAATTTTTATAAAAATTCTATATCATTGGCACTAATAGAATGAATTAACTGTGAAATTAGTTCTTGTAAGAGTAGACTTATTGGATATAATTATTTTGTTTTTGTTTAATTAGAAGATAATGTCTGACAAATGTAATACATTTAGGTTTAATATTATTTATTTTATGAAAATAATTAGCCAAGACATTGCCTATCCCCCGTCCTTCCGCCCATTCCCCAGCTAGCCATTTCTGGGAACTTCTCGTTTAGGATAATAAGAATACATCAGGACTGAGAAGAAGGCATATAGTTATTTCCAAGACATGCAATATCTGGACAGGTGGGAGGTGGGGAGGTGAACATCTTGGGGGTAGAACCAGCTAATTTCTATCACTAGCACGTGAAACCTACGGGGTGGTCAATAGTAGGTTCTTCTGTGATTTCAGCACCTTTATCCCTCTATAAAATGGATGCTAAGTTATTTATTGGAAACTTCTAGAAATATTTTGAGTGTACTACTGAGCGCTTCTTCCCACAACAGCATAAACAGCATAACCCTCAATATTTTTCTTTTCTTTCATTTTCCTTCCCTCCTTCCTTCCTTCCTTCCTTCCTTCCTCCTTCTCTCTCTCTCTCTTTCTTTTTCTTTCTCTCTTTCCTTTCTTTTCCTCCCTCCCTCCCTCCCTCTCTCCCTTCCTTCCTTCCTCTCTCTCCCTTTCTTTCTTTCTTCTTTCCTCCTCCTCGTCCTCCTCCTCGTCTTCTTCTTTTTGATTTGACCTCTTTTTCTGATCTGCCTTCTGGCATTTGGGTAACTGTATTCATTGGATTTCTCTGGCATTGATAATATGAAGTCCTTCAGTGGCTAAAATTATATTTGTTTTCTCCATGTCCTCAGAATTCCCAATTCCATTCTGTATTGTTAACAAGCAGGAAGAAAACATTCTCTTGTTTTTAGCTTTGCACTTTCCCACATGGGGTACCAAAGCAGTCTTGCTTGTGCCCCTATGCTGCTCCAACTACTGAGGCTTAATAAACTTTTTGCCTGACCACTTTATTACTTTGGCCTAACTACTCACAGAAGGTGTATCCTTTCTTCATTCCAACAGATTCCTAGTGGGTGTCTTGCCGTGTATAGAGCTATAACTCTCTGTCTTGGAGTGAAGTTAATTCCACCACCAACCTCTGTCTTGCTTGCTTCTCTCCCCTTCACGACCGACAAGTCAATGTGAATTGAATTTCCAAAAATAGGAAGCCCTATTGGGTGAAATCAGCTTTTTATCGTCAAGGTCAAAGCCATTTCAATCAGAGGGTGCAGTATCAATTTAATGTCAAAGATTCTTGAGTGCTTACTAGGAGAGCAAGTTAAAGATACTACTAAGCAAAAAGGCAGATGAATCAGTTTGACTTGCAGCAAAGTTACCACTGGATGAGCTGGGGCTGTGTTTGGATGGGGCTGGAACTGGTAGTATTGGGAAGGTCTAAGAAGTAGGAGAAACATAAAGCATTATCTTGCTTTCTTGATAGTGATGGTGGGTAGAGCTTTTTGATAAGACACTAGAAGAAATCTAAAATGAATCTTCCAAAGAGGGAGGTAAGAAAATTAGAAAATTGTAGAAAAAAAATCAGCATACCATGTATTAAATTGTTTCCTTCTATATACTATAAACATTAAGTTGAATAAATAAATAACTTCAAATATATGTTAATTTTACTTAAAACTTTCCGAGTTTGGGCTGTCTATGTTGAAGAAAAATATCAGGGTCATGTGAATTAACAAGTTAGGTCATATGTGACTCACAGTAAAGATATTTTCAGCACTCATAAGGTACAAGAGGGCAAAAAATTCAATCTAAATGGGGCAAATGCAAAATGAAAATATAGTGTGGTTATTTTTTCTTAGTATCTTCCAAAGACTGTTTTTTGTTTTTTTTTTTTGACCACTTGAGCATTTTTATCCTGCTTATGTTGAATTGTTCAAGAGAACAAAGGAATATGGCAAAGATCAACATGCTAGGATGTGCTTCCTTTTGGATAAGCCTCCCTAGTGAAGCCAGGCATCACATTTTCCAAACCCAACATTCTAGACCTTTTCAAGGTGTTCTGTAAGGGGGTGTGCATACATTTTTATTGATTGCCTTTACTCTTCTGAACCTGTTCCCCCATTTAAGAAATGAGAGAATAGGGCTAAGCTAGTGCTCCTCAACTCTGACCATGTTTCAGGATTTCCTGTGGACTAAAAAATACGCTGTTGTCCAGATCCACTTCTGAGAGGCTGTAATTTAGAGTTCTGAGGAGGGGCCTTGAAGTTCGTATTTTACCCGGTGATTCAAATGTGTTGCAAAGTTTTACGACAAACTAACTAGTCTCTTACCCCTTTAAAAGATCAAAGTGGATTTGGCCTGGGAACAAGAAATTAGGGCCACCTGTGAAGACTACTTTGAATTTTTTTGCAAGAATTCCCTGGTGAGAATGAGATGAGAGGAGTTTGCTTTTCTGACCTGGTAACCATTATTGATTCAAAGACTTTCACTTAGCCCAGCTCAATGGCCAGGTCAAAATTACCATTTCATGACATGCCACTCCTGGCACAAAGTCTTTGATTTATGCTTGTTTGTATGAATAAAACAGGTGCCCTTTGCTTACAAATAAAGGAGGAGTTTTCTATTAATATAAAGTGGTTTAGAGTTGCAAAGGGAGGGCTGCCATTGCTAATGTCAAGATATGAATTCTTAGCTCTCTTTCAATGCTTGCATTGTATTACTGATTAGAAATGGAGTTATGGCTAGGGTTTGGGATGTGGGCCAAGAGAATATGTGTCTTCCCTTCATCTCCTTTTTCAGCACTAATTTGTAAAAAAAAAAAAACCCAAAAAACAAAACCTACTTGCATTGGGTGAATGTGTTCAGTTGGTGGCAGCAAAGTTCTGTTACAGGAATTGTTTGAGGCCCTGGTCTTAGATATTTTGAAGAGAGCCAGAGGGAACAAAGCAGTATGTATAATAACATCCATGTTTTCTGTTAACCTGCAAAGGTTTAAATTTATTGAATGTGCTTGGAAAGGAGAAAAATGTATAAAAGGAAGATTTCTTGCTTCCTCTGTCTAAACGTAATCTCCTAAATATGTTCTTTGTTTCCCAGTCTAGAAGCAGTATAGGTATCAGCTTCAGAGAGAGGATTTAGACAGGTCATGAGCCAGAAAGATGGGCCTCTGAAGATTTATTTTTGGTTGTCATGTAAATTTATTAAAATGAGAGCTTCGATCTTCAAATATATCCAGACAAGATTAATGATTTAGCATCTGGGGAAATCAAGTATTTGATGCAATAAATGGATAAGGAAGGTTTCACAATTTCACATTCATTGGCAGAGATACAAATTCAGTATTTAAAAAGCTATTTTAGGATTTTAGCTTAATGGGAAATGTAATAAGTGCCAAAGAACATTAGGTGGTATCTGACTAATATATACACTAGAAGAGTTTGTCAGCAATAAACACGGGAAAAAATGAACAAAGATGAAATGACTTGGAAAGTTAGCACTGTGGATAGAGATATTTTATGGTTTGCACCCAGAGTTTTCTACCTATACTCTGACGGTGAATTAATCTGTAAAACTTGGTGTTAATTTAGGGGCAAATGGATAATTGAATCCTAAACTGGCCCATTTATTAGCTTGTAGTTGTGCTACTAACTTTAAGTGATTACCATGCAAAATGATTCATGTTCTTGGAAACATTATTACCAATACTGACACTACTGTTGTGAGGTGTGGAGGCAGAGGAGAAGACAAACATAAATGGAAAAAATAGAGACTCAGGGAGGGGTTTTAGCAAACTCCTTCTATGTTAGGAGAATGCTGACCTCTAAATGAGAGAGCATCATCTAGAAAAATATTTAAAATATGACATTTGAGGTTAGCAATGTAAGCAGTGAAAATAAATAGCCAGATATGATGCTTTTGTTGTAATGCTAAGCATTTGAACATCAGATGATTGCTAATATTTCTAAATTCACGTTCAGAATTTCAATCCTTTTAAATCTCGTCTCTATACTGTTTTGATGACATAAACATTTTCCTGGAAATATTTTTAAATTTTGTTTTTAAAATAATTTTTACCTAGCTTGCTAATTAGTTTTTGTTAAAGCTGATTAGAAGCTTACAAATGTTAGATGGTTATTTCAAAAATGTGAAATACTTGAGTGTTGAAATGGCAACTTTTAAGTTATCCAGCATGAGCTTAAGTCAAATAGACACCATCAAAAGTGAACATTCTAGGTTAAAATTTCAAAGTAGTTTGGAATGTAACCATGTAAATCCCATTTAAAGTAATATGATTTCCCAAAATTGAAATGTCATTTCATCTGCACAGTTTTGAAAATATGTCCTAAAAATGTCTCTCTCTGTTCCTGTCATCATAATGTCAGTCAGATCAAAGTTTGTTTCTTCTTCATCTTTCAATTTTGAAAATACAGAAAGGCAACAGAATATTGTGAACTTAAACTTTTCACTCATGGGGAATTTATGACTGGTTATTAGAAAAAAATTGTAAGAAATTTTATAAATGAGATGTCTCTTTTTATTATAGCTGATTCTAAAAAGAACACACTGCATATAATTTCCCATTTAAACACAGAAATTATTTTATATAATTGTTGAAATTGACATTGGTAGTTACCTAGTTTCAGGATGAGCTTTTAGAAATGGACTCTCCCCAATATAAACTTAAGCCAAATAGATGGCATTAACCCTGAACATTCTAGGTTAAAATTTCAAAGTAGATTGGAATGTGGAATCACCGTAGGAAATTCTGGTTTAGGTGGCCCTGATGCCTGTATTAAAAACAGCAACAATAACAACATAGGTGATTCTGATGGGCACCAGGATTGAAAACTACTGGACCATTGCTTTTAGAGACCGTGCCATGGCCAGAGATGATGGTCCAGTATCCATTGGTTGATTTCCATTCTTCTGTGCAGGATCCTGCTGATGAGTTGCTATTACATAATTGAAATGGTAATATGTGGGAGTTAAAGCTGCAAACAGGTAAAAACATTTTTTTCTATATTTTTTATATTCCTCCTCTTCTAACCTCCTCCCATAACACTGGCTAACTGATCTATTTGGCCTTGCCTCTTCCCATCTGTATATTTACAAGCAAACATATAACAATGGCTCTAAGTGGTGCTAACTGGCTTGAGAGAATCAATGGTAAAATTTTCAGAATTTCAGTTATTAAACACAATCATTACTATTGTTACTATTTTTTTTTTTTGAGACAGAGTTTCACTCTTCTTGCCCAGGCTGGAGTGCAATGGCGTGATCTCGGCTCATTGCAACCTCCACCTCCTGGGTTCAAGCAATTCTCCTGCCTCAGCCTCCTGAGTAGTTGGGATTACATGCATGTGCCACTGCACCCGGCTAACTTCGTATTTTTAGTTGGGTTGGGGTTTCTCCATGTTGGTCAGGCTGGTCTCGAACTCTCAACCTCAGGTGATCCACCTCCCTCAGCCTCCCAAAGTGCTGGGATTACAGGCATAAGCCACCATGCCCGGCCAACACAATTGTTATTAAAAATTAAATTATATAAACACAATTAATGTATATTAAAATAAAATAACTCAATATTCAAAACTAATTACTTCCTAATTCCTTTATCACTTTTAGCTATTATCTCTGCTCTTGAGGTTATATACAAATTGTCTGGTGAAAGAAACTCTTCTTTGCATCTCTTCCAAAGGTGGCCCTCAGAGACTTCATGTCGGTAGCTTGAAATTGGCCAGGTGGGAGTCTTTATACTACAGCAATCAGCAAATGATGCAAATCAGGGCTTGATTTAATGTTTTGTTGATTGCCTAAATTTTAGAAGTGATGGAGAAAATGTTAAATGCTGAATAAACTTAAAGTGTGTCCTGTCTGTGGTTCTGATATCGTGAATAGCATAAAAAAAAGAAGAAATTTCTGCCAGTATTTACAAACTGTTATCTAATTTAGCAAAGAAGTCACTCACTTTATTGATGAATGAGTGAAGTTCCAGCAAACGGCTTCCTTATTTCACTTTCATCTTATTCCTTAATGTAAACAAAATTATCAACCAACATTTTGTTATAACTACACTCATTTCTTAATGATGTGAGTGATTTCTGTGCTGAATTGGATCATAATCAAGCATATATTCATAGTCTGATTTTGTGACACTATTATTGGCATATAATTATAAAAACTGATCATGGATTTGTAAGAAATAGCAAGTCACAATGAAGTTAAATATGTATGAAGTTTACAATAAAGAATCTTGTAAATTTTATTATTTTCGTGAATTGTATGTTACATGTTTTACATCAGCAGAATTTCTAATAAACGTGTGTGCACGTATTATGTATATGTATAGGATATATATATATACGGATATATGCATATATCTTTTCCTAGAGATGTGGTTACACATTTAGAAGCTCGTCACTGCATACAGTTCTTGAAGTGAAGTTGGGAGTCATTTAGTTTAAACTTTCTGTGTTCCGATATTGGCTAGATGAAAACTTAAAACAGCTCAACCCAGTTAAATTTATGCAAAGGTTACTAGGCAGCTGCTAGTGTATGATTTCCTTTTCAAAATGTATATTTCCATTGCCCATGCATTAAATTCTACTTTAGAGATCTACTAGTTTGAGTTCTAATACTTTTTGATCTTGTAAGTAGTGATTACCAAATGGGAGTCTGTTTGTTGGGAATACTGGTCAAAACAGAGTTTTCTAATAACACCTCCTCCCATCCAAACTTGCTAAATTGTATAAATGAATCTGTCTTTTTAATGTTTCCCAGACTAGGGTTTGGAGACCATTACTTGAATCTTGTGTTAAATATAAATAGCCCCAGAGAAGAAATCATGTAACTCAGCAGCTGCCCTAGTTAGGTAGGATTAACAGACAGCAGAGTTCAAGACCATGTGGACACAACCCTTCTTCCCCATCACCCCTAGGCTTCTAAAGCTGAGTGGAATAATGAATTCTGGTAAAAGGTATGCCAAGCTGACTACAAATGGAAATTCTCTAGACAATCACATTTAACTATCTGGAAAAATATTAGAAAAGAGTCTTTCTTATTCCCTTGGCTTCATTGCTCAGGCAGGAAATATGCTGTGTCTTCAAGTGAAGTGTTATGAAAATCAGGGATTGTTCATCCGTTTTGTGTGGGCCAGCTATGTGGCTTCCCAGCATGCATGCCCATCTGTCCCGCAATAAAACCTTTTATTTTTTATGCCTGTAGTTTTTACAAAACTCTTGGCAGAAAATGGAACGAACATGATTCTGTATATCTGGTTGGTCATTTTGGGCCCATATTGCTCTTTTCTGAGAAAGGTACAGATTCTTCTAAAAGGCTTACCAGGTATCCAATCTAAATCAATAAGAACTTTCTTTTTCTCACCCAATACATCCAGTTTGCCTGGATATCAGCAGGCTTTCCTTCCAACCTTCCAATTAACATATATTTGCTTTTCTTCCAAGGAGAAGGTGAAGTTTGCTAAAACTAACAGGTAGAAAGTTTATCCAACTTTTACTTTTTAGACATTGGCTTGGAGTTTGTAAAGAAAGGCTTTGTGTGATGTATTGAAAAATGCTAAGGGAGTAGGTTTTATGTGTTCTCACCACAAATATGATAACTGTGTGAGATAATTCATATGTTAATTAGCTCAATTTAGCCAATCCACCATGCATACATATTTCAAAATATGTTGTACACAATAAATATATATATATAATTGTTATTTGTCAATTAAACAAATTAAGAAAATAGAAAGGTTTTGTTCAAAAATCTACTAAGTAGTGGGTAAATGATTCAAACATGTATTTTTAATTTCTTGATTGGCTGGGCGTGTAAGTGTAATGTGACAATTTTAAAGACAGAAACCAAGACAAAATTGTGTGTCATGAGAATATCTTCTTCCTTACCAGTTGAAGAAAAACGGGACGTATTTGGTGAGACATAACTTTTTCTTTTAAATTTTTAGTTATGAGTTTGACATGGTTATTTTGGCTAAATTTTCTTGCCAATTTTGTGCTTTTATCGGCAACATTTATTTATTTAGTTTATCAACTCTTAGAGAGTAGGGGCTATAATTGTTCACACTGTTTTGTATATAGGGTGGCCATAGCATTTGGGAATACAGATCCTATTATTTTAATGTATATTATAATGTGTTGTTAATAAACTATTCTGTATTTGTGTTTCCTGATTTAGTGGTCACTCTTTGTAACCTAGAGTAAGGCATGTGTAAGGATGAGATACAGCTAAAAGCAAGGACAGGGTGTTTCCCCACATCTCCCGGCAGCCATCATTCAGTGGGGGCAGGTAGTGGTCTTATATAAATGCTCTGGAGTCACATCATCTGGGATTTAATTTAGGCAAAATTTGTAGAATATATCACCTCAAGCATTTATCATTTTTCTGTTATAAACAATCTATTTATACTTTTAGTTCTTTTTCTTTTCTGAGATGGAGTCTTGCAGCATCACCCAGGCTGGAGTACAGTGGCAGATCTCAGATCACTGCAACCTCTGTCTCCCGGGTTCAAGTGATTCTCCTGCCTCAGCCTACTGAGTAGCTGGGACTACAGGTGCGTGCCACCACACCCAGCTACTTTTTGTATTTTTAGTAGAGATGGGGTTTTATCATATTGGCCAGGATGGTCTTGATCTCTTGATCTTGTGGTCCGCCTGCCTCAGCTTCCAAGTCCTGGGATTACAGGTATGATCCACAGCACCTGTCCACTTTTAGTTCTTTTAAAATGTACATTATTGTTGACTGATGTGCTATAAATGCTAGATCTTAATCATTCCATCTGACTATATTATTGTACCTGTTAGACATCCCTACCTTCTCCCACCCCATCCTTCTCAGTCTCTGGTAACCATCCTTCTACTGTCTATCTCCATTTGTTCAATTATCTTGATATTTAGCTCCCACAAATAAGTGAGAACATGTGATGCTTGTCTTTCTATGCCTGGATTATTTCATTTAATATACTGACTCCAGTTCCATCCATGTTGTGGCAAATGACAGGATCTCATTCTTTTATATGGCTGAATAGTACTCCATGGTTTGGAGTACTATATATGGTACAGACAAAATATTCTTTATCCATTCATCTGTTGTTGAACACTTAGGTTGCTTCCAAATCGTGGCTATTAGGACTAGTGCTACAGTAAACATAAAGTTCAGATATTGCTTCAACATACTGATGTCTTTTCTTTTGGGAATATACCCAGCAATGTGATTGCTGGATCATATGATAGTTCTATTTTTAATTTTTTGGGAAACCTCCATTCTGTTCTCCATAATGGTTGTACTAATTTACATTCCCTTCAACAGTGCACGAGGGTTCTCTTTCCTCTACCTCCTCACTAGCATTTGTTATTGCCTGTTTTGTTGGATATAAGCCATTTTTTACTAGGGTGAGATGATATCTCATTGTAGTCTTGATTTGCATTTCTCTGATAATCAGTGATGATGAGCACCTTTTTATATGTCTATTATTTGTATGTTTTCTCTTGAGAAATGTCTATTCAGATCTTTTGCCCATTTTAAAATCAGATTGTTAGATTTTTTCCTATTAAATTGTTTGAGCTCCTTATATATTCTGGTTATTAATTCCTTGTCGGATGGTTAGTTGGCAAATATTTTCTCCCCATTTGTGGATTTTCTCTTCACATTGTTGATTGTTTTCTTTGTTGTGCAGAAGGTTTTTAACTTGATGTAATCATATTTGTGCATTTTTGTTTTGGTTGCCTCTGCCTTTGGGGTGTTAGTCAATAAATCTTTGCCCAGACCAATGTCCCAGAGAGTTTCCTCAATGTTTTTGTTTAGTAGTTTCATAGTTTGAGGTCTTAGATTTAAGTTTTTAATCCATTTTGATTTGATTTTTGTATATGGTGAGAGAGAGGGATCTACTTTCATTCTTTATGGAAATCCAGTTTTCCCAGCACCAAGTATTGAAGAGACTGTTATTTCTCCAATGTATGTTCTTGGCACCTTTGTTGAAAATGAGTTCACTGTTGATGTGTAGCTTTATCTCTGGATTCCTTATTCTGTTCCATTCTTCTGTGTGTCTGTTTTTATTCCAGTACCATGCTGTTTTGGTTACTAGAGCTCTGTAGTATAATTTGAAGTCAGATAATGTGTTTCTTTCAGTTTTGTGCTTTTTGCTTAGGATAGCTTTGGCTATTATGGGTCTTTTGTGGTTTCACTGAGCTTCCGCAAAACAGCTAGTTTGAGTTTTCTATCTGAAATGTCACCTATCTCTATCACTTTGAGATTGGTCACTGTGCTTTATTTAGCTTGTTTGGTGAAGTCACGTTTTCCCGAATGGTCTAAATGCTTGTAATGTTCATTTGATGTCTGGGCATTGAAGAGTTAAGTATTTATTGTAGGTCTTTCCAGTGTGAGTTTGTTTGTATCTATATTTCTTGCGAAGGCTTTCTGAGTTTTCAAAAGGAATTGAGTGTTGTGATCTAAATCATTGATCACTGAGGTCATATATACATTAGTGGGCACCCCGAGCCCAGTAACACTATGGCTCTTTCAGACTTGCAGAGGTACTGCTTTGTGGTCCTGGGTAAGATCCCAGAGAATTTCCTGGATTACCAGGCAGAGACTCTTGTTCTCTTCCCTTACTTTCCTCCAAAATACCAGAGTAGCTCTGTGCTAAGCTACTTGGAACTTGGGGAAAGATGACGCAAACACCCCTCTGGCCACCACCACTGGGACTATACTGGGTAAGGCCTGAAATCAGTGCAGCACTGGGTCTCACCTGAGTCCCACAGTGACCACTACCTGGCCCAATGCCCAAGGGCTCTTCAGAGAGCAGGTGATGAATTCAGCTAGGCTTATGCCCTTCCCTTCAGGGCAGTGAGCCACACCTCAGCCCAAGGCAGGTCCACAAATGTCATCCAGGAGCCAGGGCCTGGAGTCGGAAACCTTAGGAATTTGCCTGGTTCTGTATTTCACTGCAGCTGACCTGGCACCCAAGCCCCAAGACAAAGTTCTTCGCACTCTTATCTCTCCTTTCCTCATGCAGAAGAAGTCTCTCCCTGTGGCTACCACCACGTGATGCCTGTGGTGAAGCTTGGCCTCCACTGATGTTCACTCAAGGTCCAAGAGCTCTTCAGTCAGCCTGTGGTGGATTCTGCCAGGCATAGGTCTCTCTCTTCAGGGCGGCAAGCTCCCCTCTGGCCAAGGGTGGGTCTATAAATGCTATATAGAGCTAAGGTACGGAATTCTCTAACGCTCTCTGACTCAGCTGGTGCCTAAGCTGCAAGATAAAGTCCCCTTTATTCTTCCCTCTCCTTTCCTCAAGCAGTAGGAGTCTCTCCTTGCAGCTATCTCAGCTGGGAATGCACTAGGTCACGCGTGAAGCCAGCACGGGCCTGGGTCTCATCCAAGGCCCATGTGAGCATTCCCTGGGTACCACTTGTGTTTATGCAAGGCCCAAAGGCTCTTTAGTCAGCAGGTGATGAATCCTGCCCAGACTGGGTCTTTCCCTTCAAGGCAGCAGGTTCCCTCTTGCCCCAGGCTGTGTCTAGAAATGTTTCCAGGGTGATAGGGCCTAGAAAGGGAGTCTTGGTTCTCCGCATAGTGCACTATTCTACTGTGACTGAGTTGGTATCCAAGTTGCAAGACAAAGTTCTCTTTACTTTCCCCAAGGAGAATGAGCTCATCATCTTTCTTCGTTGTAAGCTGCAAAGATCCTGCATCCAGATTGAGGACTGAATGGCTTCATGGGACAGAAGAAAGACCAGTGTGGGGAAATGAAAAGAAATGAATGAGGAAACATCATGTATATGTATTACATTGTAGTTGCAATGATTTGCCATCAATTAAGTGACCATATTAGTACCATTCACTGTCATTTAGATATATTAAGTGTAACCAGCAAAAGGAATCACATGAAGTCATGGAAAGATTTTAAGTAGGAGATTATCATAGTTTGATTTACGTCTTTAATATTCACTCCTGCCATGTGAAGAACAATTTGGGGGTGAAAACCATAAAAGCAAGGAACTAGTTAGGCCACTGAGGTCATCCAGGCTACGGATGATGTGGCATAGATCAGAGTAGTCGTAGTGGAGATGGAGAGAAGTAGATTGATTGGAACATTCTTTGGAGGTACAACCAATTTCATAATATCAAAGTAATTTTTATTTAAAAATTATTTTTAAATACAAAAATTTACTTTTCGTGTAGTATTATAAGACATTATCTCAAAGTTGCTATAAGGAGTAACTGAATTAGTTTGTGTGAACTCTCACAATACACGAATGAGCTTTTAAATAAAAGCTTCTCATTGGAGAAGCAGTATGGGTAGTGGAAAGAGCATATTCATTTCAACAGTTAGAATAACCTGGCTTCTAATTCCTGTCTTACCCCTTACTATCTATTGCTGCCAAATTATCCCCCCAATAGCAACTTAAACAATAAGTGTTTATTTTCTCATACTGTAAGATATTTAGATACTTAGAGTAAGATATATGGGATCACCTTAACTGGATGACTTTGCCCCAGAATTTCTTATGGGGTTGCATTCAAGATATTGACCATGGGTACAGTAATCTCAAAGCTTGACTGGAGCTAGAAGAAACACCTGCAAGCTAGCTCACTCATATGGCTGTTGGCAGAGGGCCTTAGTTTCTTACCACATTAACCTTTCCACAGGGCTGTGTTATAGACTGCATGTTTGTGTTCTCCCAAAATTTATATGTTGAAATCCTAACCCCAATGTGACTGTATTTAGAGATAGCGCCTGTGAGGAGGTGAAAAAGGTTAAATGAAGTCTTATGGGTGGGTCCCTAATCTGATCAGGCTGATGCACTTAAAGAAAAAGAAAGAGACAACAGAGCTCTATCTTTCTGCCATGAGAGGACACAGAAAGAAGCTGGCTACCTGTAAGCCAGGAAAAGAGCTCTCACCAGGAATTGAATAGGTTAGCACCTTGCTCTTGAACTTGCCAGTCTCCAGAACTGTGAGAAATCAATTTGTTGTTTAAGTCAGTCTATGGTGTGAGAGACCAAGCTGATTAATACAGGCTGCTTGAGTATTTTCATGACATGGCAGTTAGTGTTCCTCAGAATGAGCCATCTATGAAAGAGAGGGAACAGGTAGGAGGGCTCAGTGTCTTTTATGATTCAGTCTCAGGAGACACAAGCTGATACCTCCGCCATATTCCAGGTCACTAAATCCACCCACACTTAAGGAAAAAACAATTAGACTTCACCTTTGCAATGGATTTGACCATATTTAAAACCATGACAAGTGCTTTATATAAACTTCCTTTTACTTTATGATATGGAGACAATAATACTTTCTAGTAATATTGGCTCGATTTCATAAAAGAAAAGTTATACACTGAAAAGTAAATTTGGTAAGGTGTGCATTAATAATATATAACTGCTTAGGTGCCTGCTCAATAAATACTAATTCCCTTCCTTGTTAATTCAGAGATAATCTCAAAGCTAAGAGATAATAACAGGATGGTGTAGTTCTTTTGGATGGCCTTGAAGTATGTCTTTTATCCTTCCTATGTTCATGATAACAATACTTGTATCACACAAACATATCTTAAACCTCACTTATCTTATTTAATTATGTTCATTTATTGTGACTTTATTATTATTTTTTCTCTTTGAACTCAACATAAAAACTCCTCTTAGGAATTTTCTGGATATATGTCAGTAATATATATTTTTAAATTTTCTATATATAGGAGTTGTAAGGAACAAAAATTTAAGTAAAAATAATGTATCTCTAATACAAATGGAGATCAGTACTATCTAAAAATAGAAAAGAAATTCATAATTAAAATAGCATTTACGGTAGCCTTATTATTTTAGCATGTTTCCAGCTGTGGGTGGCTTTACATGTCTTCAGGCATAATCACATATCAGTATGCATGGAGTGATTTTCTTAATGTCCGCTAATTCTTGTATAAACTCTTTGCATAAATCTGTACCAATCAGGGTGTGATTAGAACCTTATTGTGCTGCAAAATCTGACTATACTGAAGTGAGATTCAGCAATAATGTTTAACTTTTACTAAATTATTTTTTATTCTTGCTTTTAAAAGGAATTCTTTGAACCATAGAATTTGAATGAGATGATGATGAATACCTTATGAAGCAGGAAGCTGACCATATCAGGAGGCCACTGTACTGTCAGAATTTATTGTTTGAAGGAAATATTTAGAATACTTTAAAAGTTGGAATGACTATACGGTTTCAATATTATTTCTTTCAATGCTTGACATAATTCTTTCATTTCTAGTAAGCAATTTAAAAAAATCTGGACCAGCACAACACACATTAGACTGAAAAGAGGTACCCCAGATCTGTGCAAGGTCTCTCTTGTGCAGCATCCCAAGAGTAAGGTTAGAAATAAACGCATAAGGCCATTGATATTTGGGTTACATTAATTTGAAAATACACAATAAGTGTAATGCACAAATGTCTAAAACCTAAGAGAAGAGAGAGTTTGGTTTTGATAAATGGCAAGGTTAAGAAAGATAATATAGCTTTTTCTTTCTTTTTTTAAATTATACTTTAAGTTCTGGGGTACATGTGTGGGTTGTGCAGGTTTGTTACACAGGTATACATGTGCCATGGTGGTTTGTTGCATTCATCCCTCAGTCATCTACATTAGATATTTCTCCTAATGCTATTCCTCCCCAATCCCCACACTCCCTGATATCCCTCCCCTAGCCCCCCACCTCCTGACAGGCCCTGGTTTGTGATGTTCCCCCTCCCTGTGTTCTCACTGTTCAATGCCCACTTAATGAGTGAGAACATGAAGTGTTTGATTTTCTGTTCTTGTGTGGGTTTGCTGAGAATTATGGTTTCCAGCTTCATCCATGTCCCTGCAAAGGACATGAACTCATCCTTTTTTATGGTTGCATACTATTCCATGGTGTATATGTGCCACATTTTCTTTATTGAGTCTATCACTGATGGGCATTTGGGTTCGTTCCAAATCTTCGCTATTGTAAACAGTGCCGCAATAAACATACGTGTGCATGTGTCTTTATAATAGAATGATTTATAGTTTTTTGGTTATATATCCAGTAATGGGATTGCTGGGTCAAATGGTATTTCTATTTCTAGATCCTTGAGGAATTGCCACACTGTCTTCCACAATGGTTGAACTAATTTACACTCCCA
>CAUYLG010031732.1:0-15254 GCA_963573385.1 Cacajao melanocephalus | reverse complement strand
AAATGATCCTTCCACCTCAGCCTCCCAAAGTGCTGTGATTACAGGCATGAGCCACCATGCCTGGCCTAGACTTGAAAGTCTTAACATTGTAGATTTCACCAAATGTCACTTTGAAAACAAGGCACAGATAACTGGCCCCTTGAGTGCAAAGGAAACTGTAAGAGTTAGTTAGGAACTGAAAGAAGCTCCAGAGACAGACTCTAGTACCCATGAGACCTAAAACCAGTAGTAAGGATTCTTTGCCTAAGATTCAAATTTACTTTTTCCCTGCAACAGTCACAGAGTTATCTGCAGCTGAGGATGAGAAAACACAGTAAGTCTTCACTTAACATAGTTGATAGGGTCTTGGAAACTGGGACTTAAAGGGGAAAAGACATATAATGAAACTGATTTCTTTTTGTCATCAACCTTATAACAAAATGTCTTTCACTTAAGGTAACAGTTTCCAACCTATCTAGGACATTGAGTGAGGACTTACTGTATAAGAAAGTAGAATCACTAGTGGTTTCAAAGAGGCTTACTTCTCTTAACTATTTACTTTTCACCAAAGCCCTAAAGTAGCAGTTCTTAGTCTTTTTGGTGATTTTTAGAACTTGATGAAAGCTATGAACCCACTTACTAGAACATACACATACAAAAACACAACACACACACACTTGCATATAGTATCAAAAGGTTTACAAAAATCTCCAAACCCATCCATGGACCATCTAGAACTGCACTGGCCGGTATGGTAGCCATATGGTAATACTTGGCAAGACTAACTCCATTTTAAGTGCTCAGTGGCCACCATCACAGAAAGTTCTATTGGATAGTACTGCTCCAGACATGGAAGCAGCTTAAGAATCCTGGCCCCAAAGAATCCCTACAGATCTGCTGGCCTGTTAACACCACTCCTAGTCTAATAGCAGCTATTCTGTTTTCCACATACTGGCAGACCACAAAGAAATGGAGGACGACCACTACCACTAATTTTGAATAAGCCTGAAAGTTCTTCTGCTTTTTAGGTACCCATTAATAGCATAAAATCAAAGGGACCTTAGATAGCAAATGGTTAATCCCTCATTCTCCCTATCTCAAGGTATGTGTAGTTCTGCAAACATTCCCATACCCCAGATTCTGCAATAATCATCCGAGTGGCTTTTTTTGAGATAAGGTTCACATTCAGGAATTTGCTGTGCATGCATAACAGCTACTATTTATTGGATTCATCCTATGTTGCTCAGCTCATTTCATCCTAACCCAGTGTTATGACGTAACGTGCGTATAGTATTATTCCCTCAAAACAGATGAGGAAAATGAGGCTTGTGGTTTACTGAGATTAAGTAATTTGCCTGAGATTACATAGTAAATGTCAGAGAAAAGTGGTTTTGAGGCTACAGTTTTTTGCAATTGGCTATGAGTCTAGAATCTGTCTCTTGAAATAGGAATGCCTAATGCCCATGCCATTGCACTCCAGCCTGGGTGGCAGAGCATGACCCTGTCTCCAAAACAAACAAAAAAGGAATGCCTAAAACCACCAGAATGGTCCTAGGGAGCTCTGAGGTCACATGTCTAAACAAGGCTTTCCAAAGTGGACTTTGAGCATTATGGGGTCGCTGGCTCTGCATTTGCCATGACAGCCTGTGGAGCTGTGATCTTCCCTAGAGTAAAATACAAAAAAAAGTCCACAAATAATAAAAAAAGAAAAAAAATACACACACACACACACACACACACACACACGTCTTGCTTGGTGGCTCACGCTTGAAATCCCAGCAGTTTGGAAGGCCGAGACA
This sequence comes from Cacajao melanocephalus, assembly GCA_963573385.1. Lineage (NCBI taxonomy): Eukaryota > Metazoa > Chordata > Mammalia > Primates > Pitheciidae > Cacajao > Cacajao melanocephalus. Next base: position 13,476 of record CAUYLG010031732.1, on the reverse strand, counting down.
TATATCACTTGAGGTCAGGAATTCGATACTAGCCTGGCCAACATGGTGAAACCCCGTCTCTACTAAAAATACAAAAATTGGGCCGGGCGCAGTGGCTCACGCCTGTAATCCAAGCACTTTGGAGGCCAAGGTGGGCGGATCACCTGAGGTTGGGAGTTCAAGACCAGCCTGACCAACACGGTGAGACCCAGTCTTAAAAAAATTAAAAAAAAATACAAAAATTAGACGGGCGTAGTGGCAGGCGCCTGTAATCCCAGCTACTCGGGAGGCAGAGGCAGGAGAATGTTGGAACCCGGAAGGCAGAGGTTGCAGTGAGCCGAGACGGCGCCACTGCACTCCAGCTCGGTCAACAAGAACGAAACTCCGTCTCAAAAAAAAAAAAGAAAAATGAAAATATCAGTACTCTTTTCACCTAGTCATCCCAAAACGACCCTTTTCAATCCCATACTAATCTCATAGTTGCCTCACCTTTGGCGACCGACTAGCTGTGTGATCCCAGGCAAATGACTTATCTCAGTGCCGCCACCTGTAGGAAGGGGCTGCTATTAGCATCTACTTTATAGAAACGTGTTTTCAGGATCGATCTGCATATAAGCAAGGGCTCAATACAAGGTTACTCGTTGTTATTCAATCCCAGGACGCTTCTATTTGCAGATCTCACGGCCCCGAGGACCTGGGCCGCTTCACAACTGGGCAGCCCCGCTCACCGACACAAAGCCCACAACCGCGCCCAACAGGGAATCGGCCTTGCGGCCCTCCTGCCACTTGCCCCCCACGATCAAAGCCCACCGCCGAGCTGGAGGCCGATCCCGCCCTTGCTGAGCTGGGCAAGAGACTGGAACTTAGAGAATGAACGGCAGGCGCGGCACGTCTTGCGCAGGTTTAAAATCCTTTCTAAAATCGGAAGCAGGTGCCGCGAGCCCGGTCTGAGCGCTCCTCTGGGACGTCCAGCTGCAGAAGCGAGCCCAGAGCCCACAGGGGGTCTCCGCGGCCACGAGCCTCAAGCCCCACCCAGCCTCGGGGCTTCAGAATCGCCCAGCGCGCGGGTGTTCTCCCAGGGAGCACGCGCAGTGGCGAGGCCGCGCCGCAGACCGCATCTCCCAGCAGGCCACGGGTGGCAGGCCACAATCTCCCCTTGTCTAAAGTCCCCTGTATGAGAGGCAAGTATCTGCCATGTGGCACAGTTGGCACACTGACGGGGCGGACGGCTAGCTCCCCGGCCTCCCTGATGCCGAGGGGGCCCCGGCTTCTGGAGCCGCCGAGGCCTCAGGGGCGAGTGCGATCCTCGTCAGCCAGCCCAGAGTAGCCGAAGCGGGTAGGGCCTGCCTTGGGGAAGGATTCCTCGGGGGAAGCTTATTAATAATTCAAGTTTCCGGGCGTCACCCGGACACTGAAGCACTGGAGAGTGAGTGGCGCTGGAATCTGCTAAGCGCTCAGAAGTAATTCTAGCCCAGGTCGCCCGCCAGTCACAACCGTCAGTCGCAACCGCCTTGGGCTTGTTTTCCTCGCTTGGATCTGACGGCCCCGCCCCCAGCCCCCTCCTAGACTCTCAGGGCGCGCCCCGTGGCCCCGCCTCTCTTCTCCAATTGGTCCCTCGCTCGTCCCGCCCCCGCGGGTAAATCTTCCCTTGTCGTTGGTCGACGGTGAGCGTGTGGTGAAACCTGACCCAATGGGTGCTGAAGTTCGCGAAACGTGATCCGGAAGTTGGTCACGAGCAAGCGCCGTGGGCTTGTGGACGCCTAACTCGCGCGCTGGGATTTCCGGCGTGGGAGCTGATGTCCGAGTCGTGCGTGGGTCGTCAGCAGTGGGAGAAGCGCGGCGCTCGGTTCCTGCCTTGGGGAAGTCCTGGCGCGGATAGGCAAGGGGGTCGGCGTGGCAGTGCCCTGAACCGACTGAGGGGCCTGGGCGCCGGACCCGGCCGCGCCTGGGCTAGCAGCAGGGCTCCTCGGCGTGGATTGGGAGCCCCTAGGCACGGCTGGTTTCGGGCTAAGGCGCTCCGGAGACCTGACGATGACGTTGGTCCCGGGTTCCCAGGAACGGGAAGGGCTCCTGATAGTGAAGTTGGAGGAGGACTGTGCCTGGAGCCAGGAGCTGCCCCCGCCTGACCCAGGGCCTAGCCCCGAGGCCTCCCACTTGCGCTTCAGAAGGTTCCGCTTCCAAGAAGCAGCTGGTCCCCGGGAAGCCCTCAGCCGTCTCCAAGAGCTTTGCCATGGGTGGCTTCGGCCTGAGATGCGCACGAAGGAGCAGATCCTGGAGCTGCTGGTGCTGGAGCAGTTTCTGACCATCCTGCCCCAGGAGATCCAGAGCAGGGTGCAGGAGCTGCATCCGGAGAGCGGCGAAGAAGCGGTGACCCTTGTGGAGGATATGCAGAGAGAGCTTGGGAGACTGAGACAACAGGTGAGAGAGAGAAAGAGCTGTTTTATCTGTGGTTTGTTTGGCCCCGAGGACTGGGACATCGCGCCCCTGGTCAAATTCAAGTATATTGCTCCTAGTAGACTTTACGTGGGGGAGAGGACTTGTGATTTAACCTGGAACACACATCCTCCAGATTTTCCCCAAATGAACAGAAAGAGCAGTGAAGAGAGTGCCGTTTCCAAGCGGAGGCAGTGTCTCTGCAACAGTTAGTGTTAGCCGTGGAGTTAGATCGTCAGCGTTCAAATCCTCAGTCTCCTAATATTAGCTTTGTTACTTTGGCAAGTTACTTGATCTCTTTCGGCCTGTTTTCCTATTTGTAAAATGAGGATATTAACATACTTTCTAGGGTTTAGAGGGAGAGTAGCATGTAAAGTTGTGATCACACTGCTAGCTTAGTATTAGTGCTTAGTACTTGTTAGTTGTTGTTATATTAGGGTCCATGGTCTGGTCTTCTCTGCAGAGCTGGGTCTCCGTTAATTGTGAACTTTGAAAACCAATTTGGCACCGAGGCCCTGAGGTCACTGGCCCCCAGGGCCACCCAAATTTAGCTTATTCAGTAGTGAGGAATAGAAGCACCTAGAAAAGGTGGGGAGAGCAAAAGGGAGTGAGATATCTTAAGAGCTGTGTGGGGAAGGTGTGCTCTGGGAGTGGGCCCTTTCCCTAACCCCTCCCTTTCCACATGGGATCAAAAAAGCCTTTAGTGTAAACCATTTTTCTGTTGCCTGGGTCCAAAGAGATCGCCTGAAGTTCTCTGATGAAGGCTTGCTCTCAGAATCCTATACTAATTTCCCTTTTTCTTGGTCCCTGTTGTGATGTGGGTTGGTTCCCAGGTCACAAACCATGGGCGGGGAACAGAAGTGCTTTTGGAGGAGACTTTGCCTCTGGAAACAGCACAAGAGTCACCGAGCTTCAAGCTGGAGCCAATGGAGACTGAGCGAAGCCCTGGCCCCAGGCTGCAGGAGCTGCTAGGCCCCAGCCCCCAAAGGGATCCCCAGGCTGTAAAGGAGAGGGGTGAGGAACAGTTATCTGGGCTGGTGGGAGGGAGGAGGGTCTTGGGGGTTGCCTCTGACACTAGCAGGATGTAGCGCTGTTCCGGAGAAGGAGTTTCTGAAGTACAGGTTCTCTCTTGTGGAATGAAAGACTTGGAATTGGTGGTGTGGGTTCTCCTGGGGCTAGGGGGAGGGAAGGGAGTCTCTTAGTAGAGCCCTTTTTTATGCAGAACAGAGGCGATTCACAACTACTTGAGGGCCTGGCGCAGCGGCTTTTGCCTGTAATCCCAGCACTTTGGGAGGCAAAAGTGGGCGGATCAGGAGATCTGGAGTTCACGACCAGCCTTGGCAGAGATAGTGAAATCCTGTCTCTACTAAAAACACAAAAATTAGCTGGGCATGGTGTCGGGCACCGGTAATCCCAGCTACTCTGGAGGCTGAAGCAGAGAATTGCTTGAACCCGGGAGGCAGAGGTTGCAATAAGCCAGGGTGGCACCACTGCTTCCATCCTGGGCGACAGAGCAAGACCCCTTCTCAAAAATAAATAAGTAAATAAATAAAAGAACTACTTGACTGCTGAGAGGTTTGGAGTGCTGCTCTTAGTATTCCTTTCCTCTCACTCTGTCATTTTGGATATCAGTTTATTAGGCCTTTGTGCAGTTCAGCGCATTCCCGAAAGCAGAGACTGGGTGTTGGGGAATGGATACTGTATTCTAATAATTCTTGAGTTGCCAAGAGTTAGGAATGCCATTCTCATCATAATTTCTGTCACCTTCAGCATTATCTGCTCCCTGGCTTTCTCTTTTTCCTCCTGAAGGGAACATGGAAGACAAGATGACTGGGCCCCAGGTGATGTGGAAGTTTCCATTGTCTTCCCCCAGCACCCTTCCTTCCCTGAGTGTTGGGGGTGGGGGGTTCTGCCACGTGGAAGGTCCTTTCTCCCTTACCACAGAGTCTCCCCCACTGCTTTGTGTCTCACACCTCACTTGTAGGCCTGACACCCTTCTTCCCCCATGATGTGTGCTTGGCATCCCTCAATTTTGCCCCTTTAACCCATGACTCTGCTTGAATTGTTCTTGGTGCATCAGGGGCTAAAGGAGATCTTGTGCTGTTTCAGTTGCCTGAGAGCTTAGAGGACGTGGCAATGTACATCTCCCAGGAGGAGTGGGGGCATCAGGATCCTAGTAAGAGGGCCCTCTCCAGGGACACGGTGCAGGAGAGTTATGAGAATGTGGACTCACTGGGTAAGGACTTCTTTTCCAGGGATGATGACTGCGCCATTTCTGACCAGGGTCCTGCCCCCTTTTCATTCACCTCCTGGATATAGACTCTGAGTTTTGCCAAGAAGCCTCCACAGGAGATTTCCCCTTGTCTAAAGTCCCCTGTATGAGTCAAGTATCTGCCAAGTGGCACAGTTGGCACAGGCAGCCCTGGACTGGAGCCCCAGCTACCAGAGCCTAAGGCAAGTCTGAGCCATAATGGACTTCCTAGGGCAGAGTGAATCCAGTGCAGTGACATCCTGCCAGCATCATACACATGCAGTGTCCCAGGATACTGGGGGGCTCTAAATGGTTGATTCCTTGCAGTTTCAAGATCCTTATTCTTCTGAGCTCGCTAGTGTTTCCTGTGCTCTGTTAGTGTTTCTAGGCTCATCCCCAAAGACAAAAATGTCAGGGGTAATGGCATCAACGTTCTAGTCTGTCAGCTCTCACAGTCCATAAAAATTCAGAAAGCGGGGAGGATCTTGTGGAAATTTGCAAACAATGTATAGCTCCAAAATAGGCTAATGAAGCATAAATTAGAATGCACCTATGTCTTGAACTATTACTCAGAGATATAAAATGATGCGTATGAAATATGACAGTCTGACATATAGTTTGATTTAGGTGGAGGATATGCAGGTATTTATTGTACAGTTCCCTCAACTTTTCTGTATGTATGAGAATTCTCCTAATAAAAAGTTGGGGAAAGTCTTAAAAACAACATAAAACAAGACTGTGTGTACATTATGATTATACCTATGTTGAAACGTGCCGGTAGAAAGACTCACTGCAGGCTAGGCATGGTGGCTCACACCTGTAATCCCAGCACTTTGGGAGGCTGAGATGGAAGGACTGCTTGAGCCCAGTAGTTCAAGATCAGCCTGAGCAAAATAGGGAGACCCTGTATCTTTAAAAAAAAAAAAAGCCTGGCGTGGTGGTGTGCACCTGTAGTTCCAGTTACTCAGGAGACTGAGGTGGGAGAATCACCTGAGCCCAGTAGGTCAAGGCTGCAGTGAGCTATGATGATGCCACTGCACTTCAGCCTAGGTGACAGTGAGACTCTGTTTCAAAATAAAAAAGACAGACACACATTGTTTCCATATATCAGGTTTGCCTAAAAAGTATCACAACTATATCTTTGTTTTATTTATTTATATTTTTTTCCAATAGAAGTACCATATACCAACAACTATACATTTGTTTTTCTTTTTTTTTAAAGATGGAGTTTCACCATGATGGCCAGGCTGGTCTTGAACTCCTTACCTCAGGTGATCCACCCACCTCGGCCTCCCAAAGTGCTAGGATTACAGGCGTGAGCCACTGCTGGTTTTTTGTTTTCCTTCATTGAGACCATCTAGGTTTTCTATATCTTTTTTTTTTTTTTTTTGAGACAGAGTCTTGCTCTCTCACCCAGGCTAGAATGCAGTGGCATGATCTTGGCTCACTGCAACTTCTGCCTCCTGGATTCAAGAGATTCTCCTGCCTCAGCCTCCTGAGTAGCTGGAATTACAGACACGCGCCACAATGCCCAGCTAATTTTTGTATTTTTAGTAGAGATGCGGTTTCACCATGTTGGTCAGTCTGGTCTCGAACTCCTGACCTCGTGATCCGCCCACCTTGGCCTCCCAAAGTGCTGGGATTACAGGCGTGAGCCACCGAGCCCTGCCTCTTTTTTTTTTTTTTTAAGTGATGAGTCTCACTCTGTTGCTGAGGCTGTTCTTGAACTTCTGGGTTCAAGCAGTCATCCTACCTCAGCCTGCAGGTCACTGTACCAGCTTCCAAATTACTTTTCACTGCCGTGATGTCCAAAGTTCAACATGGCACTTTTAGTGAGAAATGCTAAATAGGAGGAGAAGATCAGATTACAGCTTGTTGGAATTAAACTTCTCTTGGAGTCCATGTTTGCTGAAGGAGGAGGTTTTTGTTTTCCTTTTTGGCACAGCACAGACATGACACTTGCGGCTTTTAATCTCATGGTCCTCTTAGAGCCCTGAGTCCTGTTCTGATTGTCTATCATGTTATATTTTTTGCCCAAATTTAGTTCTCTTTTATATTTATATGTAGAGACAAGGCTCTTTTATGATATCAAATGGATTATTCAAGGAACTGACCATGTACATTTGATAGTTGCTTTAATTACAGTAGTGTACATTCTCATTGCAAAAAGCATTCTGAGTACCATGAATATGCTAAAAACAAAAATGGCCAGGCGCAGTGGCTCATGCCTATAATCCCAGCACTTTGGGAGGCCAAGGCAGACAGATCACTTGAAGACAGGAGTTTGAGACAGACCTAGCCAACATGGTGAAACCACATCTCTACTAAAAATAAAAAAATTATCCGAGTGTAGTGGTGCATGCCTCTAATCCCAGCTACTGGGGAGGCTGAGGCAGGAGAATCACTTGAACCTAGGAGGCGGAGGTTGCAGTGAGCCAAGATGGTGCCACTGCCCTCCAGCCTGTGCAACAGAGTGAGACTGTATCTCAAAACAGTAGTCTCCCTCTCCTAATTTCTTTCTCTAGAGGTATCCACTAGCAACAGTTTTGTGTATTTTCCAAGTAACTGCTGTCAGATCTATGGAGCATTCTTTATCTACCCACTGAGGGCAGGGAATAAGACTATCTTTGTTTCCCTAGCCTAGTAGAGGAAAGTGGCAATACAGAAATCTGTTTATTTCATTGTGAACAGAGTCTCACATTCCCAGTCAGGAAGTCCCAAGCACCCATGTGGGACAAGGAGGAAAGCTGTGGGATCCCAGTGTCCAGAGCTGCAAGGAGGACCTGAGCCCCAGAGGCCCAGTTCCAGGTAAGGAATGAAGACGAGTGGCCTGCCCAGCAAGGCTTTTGCAGTTAAGAGTGAGGTGTTTTGAGGATTTGGGTGCAGGGTCATCCCACCACAGCTGCCAGAGAGGTACATTACATCCTGTGCCCCCTGCCATTCTCCAGCTCAGTGAGGCAAGTGAGGAACCCAGGGTGCAGACTTCAAGGAGGCCTTTACTCTTGAGCTCACTTGTCCCCCCCGCCCCCCTCCCCTCGCCCCCGTCTCAGCCCTGCTCCATCCCACCCATTCCTGAAGGGCAGAAGTGAGAGGCTCAGCTGGAAAGGAAAATTCCAATACTGGTCTCAGATCTGATTCCTAGATCAGTGGCCCCACCCCTTATCCCAGTGCTTCTCCAGAGTGCTTTACCTTTAGGGAGATGATGGGAGACTGAGGTAGAAGCAGTCCTTCTGGGATGCTGACCTAACAGGCAGTAGCAGACAAGTAGGATTTTCTTTTCTCCAGCACAGAAATAATGTAGGGGTTTGCTTTTTCTCTATCAGGAGAAGAGAAATTTGAGAACCTGGAAGAAGGTGTTCCATCTGTGTCCCCTGAGAACACCCACCCTCAGGTGCTGCTTCCTGACCAGGTCCGAGGGGAGGTGCCCTGGAGTCCTGAGCTAGGAAGACCTCGTGACCGGCCACAAGGGGATTGGGCACCTCCCCCAGAGGGTGGAATGGAGCGGTCCTCTGCAGGAGCCTCAAGTGGCAGAGAACTGGGGCGACCAAAGGAACTACAGCCAAAGAAACTCCATTTATGTCCCTTGTGTGGCAAAAATTTTTCTAACAACTCGAATCTAATTAGGCACCAGAGAATCCATGCAGCTGAAAGATTGTGTCTGGGTGTGGATTGCAGTGAAATCTTTGGTGGGAACCCACGTTTCCTGTCACTACACAGAGCACACCTGGGAGAGGAGGCCCACAAGTGCCTCGAATGTGGGAAGTGCTTCAGTCAGAACACCCATCTGACTCGCCACCAGCGCACCCACACGGGTGAGAAGCCCTATCAGTGTAACATATGTGGAAAATGTTTCTCCTGCAACTCCAACCTCCACAGGCACCAGAGAACGCACACAGGGGAAAAGCCTTACAAGTGTCCCGAGTGTGGGGAGATCTTCGCTCACAGTTCCAACCTCCTTCGGCACCAGAGAATTCACACCGGAGAGCGACCTTATAAGTGTCACGAGTGTGGGAAAAGTTTCTCTCGGAGTTCACACCTCGTCATTCACGAAAGAACTCATGAGAGAGAGAGACTTTACCCCTTCTCTGAGTGTGGGGAAGCCGTGAGTGACAGCACCCCCTTTCTTACAAACCATGGAGCCCACAAGGCAGAGAAGAAGCTCTTTGAATGTTTGACTTGTGGGAAAAGCTTCCGGCAGGGCATGCACCTCACCAGACATCAGAGAACACACACAGGAGAGAAACCATATAAATGTACCCTTTGTGGGGAAAACTTCTCTCATAGATCCAACTTAATCAGGCACCAGAGAATCCATACAGGAGAAAAACCCTATACCTGTCATGAATGTGGAGACAGTTTCTCCCACAGCTCCAATCGGATTCGCCACCTGAGAACACATACAGGAGAGAGACCCTATAAATGTTCTCAATGTGGAGAAAGCTTCTCTCGGAGTTCCCGTCTTATGAGTCATCAGAGAACTCACACGGGTTAGTTAAAGTGAAGTTTCTCTTTGCCCCAGGTGAGGTGGCATATTCAGAGGAGCCTGTTGGCAAGAGCTGGTATTCCCTGCCCAGCTGACCAGATGACCTCTGCATTCTTCAGGTAATGAGGGCTCATTGTGAGGGAGGTGCAGACGCAGCAGTGGATTGGCATAAAACTGAAAAGGAGTTCTGTCTGTATGAGAAAAGATGGCAAGTCTCTGAGGTGACCTCAGGGTGGAATTCTCTAAGTCCACACTGCCCTAGGGTGCTCCTACCCTCTTGGTGTTTTTAGCCAATGTGTGATTTGAGTGCCTGACTGTCCAGTTTACCTTAACAACTTCGGGAATTCATGTGATGTTTTTGACGCTTCTTCCTCACTTGGGATGTTCAATAGGGGCCACTGAGACCAAAGAAGAGGGGGCCAAGTCCCCTGGGAAATCAGCTGCTGGTCAACAAAAGATTGGTTGTGAGTTGCAGCCGTCCTGATGGCCCCCGTTGGAAAGCCGTGGGCAATCCAGATCAAGCCACCATGTGTCCCACAATGGCCTAACACGATCTGCCCATTGGCAGATCACACATGTAAATGTGACCTCAGATAAAAAGGAACCAGAGACCCAAGGGCAATAATAAGGTGGAATTTGCAGGTCAGCCCAGGAATTGGCAGAGGAAGTAGGTGTCTGATTACCCTTTGTGGAGAATGAGATTCCGCCCCCCAAGCCCTGCCCCGTGTGAGAAAAATAAACAGCTCTGGAGTCTTGTTCCTGACTCCAGAGGAACAAGAGGGTTCCAGGAAAGAGAGATTCCCTAGGAAACTGAAAATGTGGATCCTAGGGGGAAATTAGGGATTGTGTCTTTCCCATGATAATATGATCGGATGGGAATAAATATCTTCAAGAAACATATATGTGTGTGAGTCTTCATTGAAAGCCTCTGTCTAGACCCCCAGTGTTGATCTGTCTCCCCTCTGCCTTGGTCAGAGGCCCTGCTTTCTCATGGACTTACTGGGTTGGTCAGGAAGATTCTGACAAAGGAGGCAGCAGACAGGCAGAGGCAGGTGAGGGCCTGGCAGGCTCCTGCCTGGGACTGCCATTTGGTAAAGGGTCAAGCCAAATGGCTGCTGGGGTTTTGCTGTCAGAGTCTCCAGAAAGTATCCTGTGGTCTATAGCAGTAAAAGTGTTTTCAATTCTTTGTTGAGAATATTTACATTCTTGTTCAGTAGCTGAGGAAGATCTGACTTATGGAGGACAAGATATTTTTGTCTTGCAACAGGTTGATTCCCAGGGTGGAAGCTAAGATGGTCCCAATATAACTGAGTTATTGATGATTAATGGTGGGAAAGATGGAGGGTAGGGTGCAATTGTTAAGGGAAAGCATTATATTTTATTTTTTGGTAGAGACGGGGTCTCACGATTTGCCCAGGCTGCTCTTGAATTCCTGAGCTCAAGCATTCTTCCCTTCTTGGTTTCTCAAAGTGCTGGATTATTAGCATTACATTTTAGAATGGCATATCAAGAATAGGACGTCTAGTAGTGTGGGAAAGAGGGAGGAGTATTCTAAGAGTAGGAAATTGGATGCCAGGAAAACACCTCAGGATATGGCCCTGGAGGAACGTATCCATCTGTTCTTTGGGGAGAAAAAGATGAAGAAACAGTCCATTGGCAACAGGCTGATGGATCTAGCAACTTGAAGTGATGGAAACTGCCCCACTGCTCTTCCTCTCAGCCCCACTTCAGTTTGGTATGTTTTTCTTTGGTTGTCTGAACCACTTTTTAAATTTCTGTTACTTATTTCTGTAACTTCCTTTTAATCAGCTTGTTCATAGGAGGAGGGCAGTGGTCATGTGAGGGTTGAGGGCAGGGAAGTGTGGGGTTAGGATTAGAGATCATTGTGGGATCAACAGTGGTAGGCGTGGGACCACACTCCAGTGGAGCAGTGCAAGCCCAGCCAGGCTGCTGATGCTATGAAATGGGTGGAGTGTGAAGCTGGTGTTCCTACAAAGCACTCTGGTTAAGATGGCAGTTGGTGTGGATTGAAACTGGAAAGCGCCCCTTCCATCTACTCTCCCTCCCTTGGTACCATCACCCACACAGATCTTATGATGTGGTCCAACTGGTGCTGCTCCTACTTGGAGCACTGCCGCTTGAAACTGGAAAATGACTCCCTGGTATTTGGTTCCAGTGGAACCCTTCACTCAGTCTTCAGTCTAGCTCCCCTTCTAGCAAACTTCACATGCATAGCTGCTCTTGGCCTTGTTTTAATGAGATGATATCACAGGAAATACTGCACACAAAGCAGCATCATGCCTGGCATGTAAGAATGTACTCTATTTGTGCCAACTGTCCACGGATGATACAAAAGATTTTCTTCTAAGCACCTAACACTGAGGTCACTGAAGACCACACTGGCAGGAATTTCAGGGACTGATGACATCTCTTTTCCTTGTATTCATGTTTCAGAGAGCAGGTCTGAGTCTTACTGCAGGCCCCCGTGAGATCTGATACAGTTTGGCTTTGTGTTCCCACCCAAATCTCATCTCGAATTGTTACCCACATGTCGAGGGAGGGACCTAGCGGGAAGTGCTTGGATCATGGGGATGGTTTTCCCCCATGCTGTTCTTGTGACAGTTAATTCTCCTGAGAGCTGATCGGTTTTTTGTTTTTGTTTTGTTTCTTGAGACAGAGTTTCACTCTGTCGCCCAGGCTGGAGTGCAGTGGTACGATCTCGACTCACTGCAACTTCCACTCCGCTAGGTTCAAGCAATTCTTCTGCCTGAGCCTCCCCAGTAGCTGGGATTACAAGCATCTGCCACAGCGCCTGGCTAATTTTTTTGTTTTTAGTGGAGACAGGGTTTCACCATGTTGGCCACGCTGGTCTCGAACCCTGAGCTCAAGTAATCTGCCCACCTCGGCCTCCCCAAGTGCTGAGATTACAGGCGTGAGCCACCATGCCCAGCCAAGCTGGTTTTAAAAGTGTCTGGCAGTACCCCCTTCACTTGCCTGCTTGCTCATTCTCTCCTGCAAAGAAGGTACCTGCTTCCCCTTTGCCTTCTGCCATGATGGTAAGTTTCTTGAGGTCTCCCCAGCCATACAGAACTGTGAGTCAATTAAACCTCTTGTTTATAAATTACCCAGTCTCCGTATCTTTATATCGGAGCGAGAACTAGGTCACTGCAAGAGATTAGTGCTTTTTCATACATACTTTTTTACATTAATACTTTGCCCACTAGGCCTCTTGTAAAAGAAGCCCAAACAGTTTGAATGGCTTTTATGTCAAAGGGAGATAAGGCCCCACAGGGTCGTGGGGTGTCCCTTATGCTGTGCTGAGGTGCAGGATCCGAGAAGTAAAGAGACAGGACACTGAAGAACTGGTGAAGAGCAGCTGGACTTGGGGGGCCACGCAATCTATGAGCAGAGATCAGCGAGAGCCCCAAATGCCCAGAAGCATCTGTATGTATTAAGTACAAGCAGGGGGCAGGGTCATAAGTGAGGTCATCATCTATAGGCTTAGTATAATAGGGAATATATAATAATGTGAGTCACAAACGAGGGGCCACCCTATTATGTCACCTGAGCAGAGAGGTGGGCCGTGTGCAGTAGGGGGCCGTGCCGTGTGCATAGTAGAGGGTCATGTACAGAAAAGAGGTCTACCCCCATTAGGTCACCGAGGCAAGGAGGTGGGCCGTGTGCAACAGGTGCCGTGCGCAATACTTCTTATCTGGGGGCTGGAGACTTCAAAGGATTTCTAATAGAAGGATACTTTAAGCCAATGCAGTGGGAGCTGACAGACTTGGGCTCTTAAGATATTTATGGGAGGATGCTTTGAGCTAGCACAGAAGCAAGAAAAGACTGACAGGGTGTACAGCCGCTGTGACTGGTCACACCAGAGGGGTTCTTCTCCCTCGGTTATTTCCAGGATCTCAGGCCTGAGGCCTACTTTCCACAGGAACTGGATGCAAGGTACTACAACTCCTTTCTCAGGAGGAGAGGCTCTTGCTCCAAGCCTGCATACAGCATATGCCCTTTCAGGCAGGGACGCCACCACCTGGGTCTTTGGTTCTTGTCCTGGCCTGGCTGTTTTCCCATGTACTGCTTCTGTTCTGTGACTGTTCCAGGCATTCCTCCTACTACAAACTACTATACGGTTATATTGAAAGATTATATAAATCAGCACTAAATGTGTCAGTACAGCTCTGACTACAATACCTATATGATTATATAGAAAGATTATATAGAACTAAGTATGCTAGATATAAGTATTAAGTATGATTATGTAAGCTAGATACATGTAAGCAGTAAGTTATACTTCAGGCACTAATTCTATAAACTAATATAT
>CAUYLG010031730.1:0-29262 GCA_963573385.1 Cacajao melanocephalus | reverse complement strand
TTTTTCTCCTCCATTTAAAAAGGAACTAAAGTCATCAAGACATTACATTCTCTTCAGTACAAATATCAGCAATGAGGAAAGAGGTCACTCGAAATCAAAAAATCTCTGATGGTAGTTTGTATTTCTGTGGGATCGGTGGTGGTACTCCCTTTATTTTTTTTATTGCATCTATTTGGTTCTTCTCTTTATTAGTCTGGCTTATTACTATTTACATAGTATTTTCCCCTTTTTGATTTCAGCTGATTTGTTTCTTAAATCTGAAGTGGTTCTCTTGTAGACAGTATATAATTGGATATTGCTTTTTGTGATGGTTAATACTGATTGTCAACTTGATTGTCAACTTGATTGAAGGCTACAAAGTGTTGATCCTGGCTGTATCTGTAAGAGTGTTGCCAGAGGACATTAACATTTGATTCAGTGGTCTTGGAAAGGCAGACAAACTCTTTATCTGGGTGGGCACAGTGTAAACAGCTACCATCAGGGCTAGAATATAAGGAGGCAGACAAATGTGAAAAGAGAGGCCTAGCCTCCAAGCCTACATTTTTATCCTGTGCTGGATTCTTCCAGTCCTCAAACATCAGACTCCAACTTCTTCAGTTTTGTAACTGGGTCTGGCTTTCCTTGCTCCTCAACTGCAGATGGCCTACTGTGGGGCCTTGTAATTGAGTTAATACTTAATAAACTCCCTTTTATTTATACATCTATTGCATTAGTTCTGTCCCTCTAGAGAACTCTGATTAATATACTTTTGTAATCCAGTTTGACAGTCTCTGCTTTTTCATTGGATGTTTAGATCACATACTTTTAATATTTAAATTAATATTAACATAATGTGTTTTAATATTTAAATTAATATTAACATAATGTGTTAATTAATGTAAAGTTACTGATATTCGTAGATTTTTATTTGCCATTTTGTGGTTTGCTTTCACTATATCTTTTGTGTAACTGTGCTTCTTCTTGACTACTCTTTTGTATTAAATAATCTTTTCTGTTACACCATTCAAATTATTAATTTTCTTTTTTATACTATGTTTTTCAGTAGTTACTCTGGAATACAATATCTATCATATCACAATTTATTTCAGGTTAATACTAAGTTAATTTCAGAAATTTTTGAAACTTTGCTCCTTTCTTTCCCCTTTGTGCTGCTATTACATATATATTACATTTATGTTTGTTGCCAACCTGGCATTATAACTATAGTTTTGTAAAATCTTATGTTTTTTTCTTGGTGAGAAGAAATGAAAACAAATATTCATAGATTCTTTTAACCCACATAGTTATATTTTCTGGTACACTTCAATTACCCCTGTGAATTTCTACCATTTTTACCTACAGATGCCCTAGTTTTTCAGCCACTGAGGTTTCTGTTACCTGATGATGGATCTGTGATTTGGTAGCACACATTAACAGTTCAAACTGTTTTAAAATCTGCCCTGGGCTTTGCTTTCTGCATGGCTATTTCAAGTCTCTCTGCCTGTTTACAGCTTCATAGTTGGCCAGAAATGTGTGACTAGCCTGGGGCCTCTCTGACACAGGTGTAAATACATTAGCCACATCCAGCATAATGTTTAATCCAATCAGTACCACAAGGATAGCAGGGTAGAGCCAAGCATCACTCTGACCAAGCTTGGGGAGGGGTGGATGAAAGTATCCCCAAGCCAAAATACCATAGATTTTCACTGTTCTTAATAGAATTTCAGTAGTGCAAGCACAAATTCTCCTCAAATCATATTCCTTTGGTTGGTTTTCAGAGGACAGATTTTTCTGAAATAGTTTTTTAATATCTTTTTTCCCCAGGTTTGTAGTGCTTTTTTTGGTGGGGGGAAAGAACTTGCAGTTCTCCTACTTAGTGGAAGCCAGAAGTCTCACTCAGAGTACAGTTCCTGAAGGATGGGGGAATAATGCCTAGTAAAGGAAATCATCCAAATAAAAACTTAGTTGATTCCAACATGTTTAGCTACAATATTTCTGTGAAATGTAGTTAAACTTTGAGTGATGGCAAATCGATAACATAGGAATCAGAACCTAACAAAGAGAAATACTGATTATCTATAAAGAAGATAAAGAGAGCAGCTAGGTAAAGTAAGAAGTATTAGTTTAAAAATCATGTATAAATCTGAAGTCTACTATATAGGATTCATGAAAGTGTGTGGTTAGGTAATTTTAGGCATATTAATAATGAAAAAATAATTCTTTGTTGAAATGAGAGTTGGATTGGTCATTACCAGTTAAATGCTGTCAGAATTCCTGGATTCTGTAGTGACTTATATGATGATATGTAAGTTTTTCTCCTAATAAATGGCCTGTCTTGACCTCTCAGTGAATGTAAACCTTGGAAAGAATCTTACTTGAATCTAGATTTATATACTTAAGAGTGTTTTTAAGATTAATGGTAATTTTGTAATTGAGTACCTGATTTAACCTCTTAGAAGAATGTGCAACTCGATTGATAATATACTAAATAGATAATGTATTATATAGAAGGTTTCTATCTTTTGAGGAGTAAGCTCAAAATTTAATTTTTAAAAAGTAAGCTAAAATGACAGTATCTAGGACAAGCTTGTCCAACCCATGGCCTGTGGGTCACACAAGGTCCAGGATGACTTCGAATGCAGGCCAACACAAATTGGTAAACTTTCTTAAAACATGGTGAGTTTTTTTGTGATTTTTAAAAAAATTCAAAGCTCTTTAGCTATTGTGAGTGTTAATGTATTTTATGTGTGGGCCAAGACAATTCTTATTCCAGTGTGATCCAGGGAAGCCAAAGTATTGGTGACCTCTGGTCTAAAAGTTAATGAGATTTGAGTCTGTTTTTGGTTCTAAAGGTGGTAGTATTTTATATTGACTTTGAAGTTTCACAAAATAGAGGTAGCATATTCATAGCAATGAAAGCCAGAGAATATGCAATTGAAATAAGAACTTAAAATGTGTGGAGAATAATTAGGATAAAAGTGGCATATAAGCCAAGAAAACTGGGTATTTCAAGAAGGGAGCAACATATCTAATAGTAAAAGGGGAATAAAAACCATGAAAAGGCCTTTGGATTAGAAAGTATATGATAAAACTGTATGTCTGTCTTTAGCTTTAAATTACCACCACATGAGGGAGTGTGACTCAATGACAGCTTTATAAGCTGAATTTAAAGTTGCAGATTTTTCAAATGAAGAGCTAGCACTAGATGATGATATGTATAACATTTCTGACTTGTCATTGAAAATAAACAGTTCAGAGAGTCACACCATGTGATCCCTTGTTATATCTAAAAACTTAGCATTTCACAGAGAGTGAATGATTGAAATCACATGGTTTGTGATGTGTATTTTTTGGTATATTATTGTATAAGTTATCTACTGCTGTGTTGTGTTATGTAGTGCTGTGTAACAAATCACCACAAACTTACTTAAAGCAGTGCAACTTGACTTCCTGTTTCAACTCTAATATATAAAGAGCTTGGAAGTTGTCACTCCAATCCTTATAACAAGAAAAGGCTGACAAAATAAAAATCAACAACTTTTCTTGGATTTGTTGGAGAACTTGTGAGGAAGGTTCCCATGTGACTCTGGCTAGGAGAAAGAATGTTCTTATGAAATACGGGGTTAAGTGTTCTTCACTGAAACACTTGGGATGAGCAATGTTTCAGTTTTCAGATTTTTATCCCAAATTTGAAAATCAGAAATCTTAAAAGCTCCAGCGATCATTTCCTGTGAGAGTCATGTTAGCAATCAAAAAGTTTTAGATTTTAGAGCATGTTGGATTTGGAATTTGAGATTATCAACTTGTATAGCCAGAGACATCTCCACAACACAGGGCTAGCCTCCAGCATGAAAAACTTAAGCAGAGATATGTCTTAGAACTGTGGAGGAAGAATATTTATCTCATTTTAGCCTTATTTACCTTTCCTGTCTCACCTAAGGGATGGGAAGCTATATAACGGGAAATGCTTGTGAAGTCCCTGGTCAGGGACACAGACCCCAAAAAATCGATCTACTTGGAAAATTATAGAATGCCCCTCTCTTCACATCTTACCAAGACCATACCAACATACATGGGCTACAGTATAATTATAGATTATATTTGAAAGATCTGAGAGAGAGATAATGTATCTGAAGGAATACTTAAGAAAGTCCAAAGTCAGGAGGGGAAAGAAAACAAAAAACACTAGCTTCTGCCACATACAGCTACAGCAAACATCAGGCTCGGATGACACAGATGTAGAAAGTAACAAAGTTTTTAAAAATATAATTACTGTATTAACAGATAATAGAAATGGTAGAAAAAAATAACAAATAGACAATGTAATGTAATTAGATGGGAATTCCAAGAAAGGATTAATAGGAAATGAAATAAATACTTGAGTTCATTAGAGTATTTGACACACCAAAGGAAACAGTGAGCTTAAAGATATGTCTATAGATATTTCCCAAACTGAAAAGCAAAGAAAAAATTTTAAACAGATATTCAAGAACTGTGAGAAAATTTCAAAATACATAATACATGCATAATTAGTATACTAGACAGAGGAGAAAGGAGAAGGGAAAATATTTCAGGTAAAAATGTCTGAAAGGCCGGGCATGGTAGCTCATGCCTGTAATCCTAGCACTTGGGTAGATTGTGGCAGGAGGATTGCTTTAAGCTCAAGAGTTATTGACCAGCTTGAGAAACATGGCAAAACAAAACAAAAAACCTACAACCACCACCAAAAAAAATTAGCCAGGCATGGTGGTGTATACCTGTAGTCTTAACACTCAGGGGGCTGAGGTGGGAGGATCATCTAAGCCCAGGGATTTTGAGACTGTAGTGAGTTGTTAAGCCACTGCCACTGCATCCAACCTAGGCAACAGAATCAGTGTCTCAAAATAAAAATTAAGTCTGGAAACTTTCAAAAATGACAGATAGTAAATCACTGATCCAAAAACTTCCCATCAAACAGAACATGTGCCCTCCAAACAAACCAAAAAGTAACAAAAATACACCTAGGCGTATCATACAAAATTCTAGTAAACTAAAGACAAAATCCTGAAAGCAGCCAGAAAAAGACACCTTCGCAATACAAAAACAAGGATAAAAATTACTAGGTATTTTATTCTTTTTGTGGCTATTGTAAATGGGATTGTATTATTGATTCGGGTCTCAGCTTGAACATTATTGGTGTACATAAATGCTACTGATTTTTGTACATTGGTTTTGTATCCGGAAAGCTTACTAAAGTTTTCTTTCAGTTCTAGAAACCTTTTGGCTGAGTCTTTAGGCTTTTCTAGGTATTGAATCATACCATCAGCAAGGGGAGATAGTTTGTGATACAATATGGCTCTGCTCCCACTAAAATCTCATCTCAAATTCCCATGTGTTGTGGGAGGGGCCCAGTGGCAGGTAATTCAATCATGAGGGCAGGACTTTCCTGTGCTGTTCTTGTGGTAGTGAATAACTCTCACAAGATTTGATGGTTTTAAAAAGGGGAATTTATCTGCACAAGCTCTCTTCTCTTGTCTGCTACCATATGAGATGTGCCTTTCACCTCCCAGGCCATGTGGAATGGTAAGTCAGTTAAACCTCTTTTGTAAATTGTCCATTCTCCGGTATGCTTTTATTAGCAGCGTGAAAATGGACTAATAAATTGGTACTAGGAGTGGGGTGTTGCTGACAAAATACCCAATACAGGTGGAATCAGGTTTGGAACTGGTTAACAAGCAGAGGTTGGAACAATTTGGTGGGCTCAGAAGAAGACAGGAAAATGTGGGAAAGGTTAGAACTCGTAGAGACTTGTTGAATGGCTTGAGCAAAATGCTGATAATGACATGTATAATGAAATCCAGGCTGAGTTGATCTCAGATAGAGGTGAAGAACTGGTTGGGAACTGAAGCAAAGGTGACTCTTGTTATGTTTTAGCAAAGAGACTGGTAGAAAATATCTCTGCCCTAGAGATCTGTGGAACTTTGAACTTGGGTAACTGGTGGAAGAAATTTATAAGCAGAAGAGCATTAAAGAGGTGACTTGGGTGCTGTTAAAGGCATTCAGTTTTATGAGGGAAGCAGAGCATAAAGTTTTGAAAATTTGCAGCCTGACAATGTGGTAGAAAAGATCTCATTTTCTGAAGACAAGTTCAAGCCAGCTGCAGAAATTTGCAAAAATAATGAGGAGCTCAATGTTAATCCCCAAGACAATAGGGAAAATGTCTCCAAGGCATGTCAGAGGTCTTCATGGCAGCTATTCCTACCACAGGTCTGGAGACCAAGAGGAAAAAGTGGTTTTGTGGACTGGGCTTAGGGTCCTTCTGTTGTATGAAATATAAGAACTTGATGCCCTGTTTCCCAGCTGCTCTAGCCATGGCTGAAAGGGGCCAATATAGAGCTCAGGCCTTGGCTTCTGAGGGCACAAGCCTCAAGCCTTGGTGGCTTCCATGTAGTGTTGAGCCTGTGAGTGCACAGAAGTCAAGAATTGGGTTTTGAGAACTTCTGCCTAGATTTCAGAGGACTATGGATATGCCTGGATGCCCAGACTGAGTTTTGCTATGGGGTGGGGCCCTCATGGAGAACCTCTGCTAGGGCAGTGCATAAGGGAAGTGTGGGATTGTAGTCCCCACACAATTACTACTGGAGCACTGCCTAGTGGAGCTGTGAGAAGAAGGCCACCATCTTCCAGACTTCAGAGTGGTAGAACCACTGACAGCTTGTACCATGTACCTAGAAAAGCCACAGACACTCAACACCTGGTCATGATGGCATCCAGAATGGGGGCTATACCCTACAAAACCACAGGGAAGGAGCTTCCCAAGGTCGTGTGAGCCTACCTTTGTATCAGCATGACTTTAATGTGAGACATGGAGTCAAAAAGACATCATTTCGGAGCTTTAAGATTTGACTGCCCCACTGGATTACAGAGTTGCATGGGGCCTGCAGCCCCTTTGTTTTGGCCAATTTCTCCCATTTGGAATGGCTGTACTTACCCAATGCCTGTACCCCCACTGTATTTAGGAGGTAATTGACTTGCTTTTGATTTTACAGGCTCGTAGGCAGAAGGGACTTGCCTTGTCTCAGATGGCCTGTGAACGTTTGAGTTAATGCTGTAATAAGACTTTGGAGGACTGTTGGGAAGGTATAGTTGGTTTTAAAATGTGAGAACGTGAGCTTTGGGAGTAACCAGGGGCAGAATGACAGGGTTTGGCTCTGTCCCCACCCAAATCTCATCTTCAATTCTCAAGTGTTGTGGGAGGCACCTAGTGGGAGGAAATCAATCATGGGGGCAGGTCTTGCCCATGCTGTTCTTGCGATAGGGAGTAAGTTTCATGAGATCCGATGGGTTTAAAATGGGAGTTTCTCTGCACAATCTCTCTTCTCTTGTCTTCTGCCATGTGAGACACACCTTTTGCTTTCTGCTGTGATTTTGGGACCTCCCCAGCCATGTGGAACTCTAAGTCAGTTAAACCTCTTTCTTTTATAAATTGCCCAGTCTCACATATGTCTTCAGCAGCATGAATATACAATAATTCAGTTTGACCTCTTTCTCCATTTTGATGCCTTTTATTTCTATCTCTTGCCTAATTTCTCTGGCTAGGACTTCCAGTACTATGTTGAATATGAGTGGTGAGAGTGGGCATCCTTTCTGATTCCAGTTCTCAAAATGAATGCTTCCAACTTTTGCCTGTTCAGTGTGATATTGGCTGTGGGTTCATCATAGATGACTCTTAATATTTTGGGGTATGTTCCTGTGATGCATAGTTCGTTGAGGGTTTTTAACATGAGGGGATGTTGGATTTTATTGAAAGCTTTTTCTGTGTCTATTGAGATGATCACATAAGGAAGACATCCTATTCAATACATGATGCTGGGATAACTGGCTATTGATATGTAGAAGACTGAAACTGGTATTTTATGTATCATATATGAAAATAACTCAGGGTTAATTAAAGACTCAAATGTAAGACCTCAAACTGTAGGACTCTTAGAAGAAAATCTAGGACATGCCTTTCTCAGTATTGGCCTTTGCAAATAATTCATAGCTAAGTCCTCAACAGTTGTAATAAAAACTGACAAGTGGGTTTCAATTAAACTAAGGGGCTTCTGCACAACAAGAGAAACTATCAATAGAGTAAACAGAAAACCTATGGAATGGGCAAAATGTGAATATTTTATATTTGTGAATAAAATATGCAGTGACAAACATGTGATGTCCAGAATCTATAAAGTTCTTAAGCAAATTAACAAGCAAAAAGCAAATAATCACATTAAAATGTAGACAAAGGACAAGAACAGACACGTCTTAAAAAAGACATACAAGTGGCCAAAGAACATTAAAAAATGCCCATTACCACTAATCATCAGAGCAATACAAATGAAAACCACAGTGAGACAGCATTTTACACAAGTCCAAGGAGAATGGCTTTTGTTAAAAAATAGAACACATATTGGCGAGGCTGTAGAGAAAAGGGATCACTTTACATTCCCACCATTGAGGACAATGTAAATTAATTCAGCTGCTGTCTAGATTAGTTTGGAGATTCCTCAAAGAACTAAGAGTTGAACTACCATTTGACATGCAATCCCATTACTGGGCATATATCAAAAGGAAAATAAACCATTCCACCAAAAGACACCTGCATCTGCATGTTCATTGCAGTGCTATTCACAATAGCAAAATCATGGAATCAACCCAGTTGCCCATCATTGGTAGATTAGACAAAGAAAACGTCACATATATACACCATGAAATATTACATAGCCATACAAAAATGAAACCATGTCCTTTGCAGCAATATGGATGCAGCTGGTAGCTGTTATTCTATGCAAATTAAAGCAGAAACAAAAAAATACTACATGTTCTTCTAAGTGGGAGCTAAACATTGGGTACACATGGGCGTAAAGATGGGAACAATAGACATTGAATATGCAAGGTTGGTGAGAAGGAGATAGGCAAAGGCTGAAAAACTACTTACTGGGTATTATTCTTAATACCTGAATAATGGATTCATTCAGACTCCACACCTCAGTATCACACAGTGTACCTTTGTAACAAACCTGCATGTGTACCCCCTGATTCTAAAGTACAAGATTTGTTTTCTTAAACATAAGAATTATATTAGATTACAGAAATCACACGAGCAGAGTTGAATAAAATAATGTGTTGAAAGAAAACTACCAACGTGGAATACTGGGTCTTTTGAAATTATCCGTCAAGATGGAAGGATAAAGATCTTTCAGAGGGACATAAACCAAAGGAATTCATCTCCAACAGAACTTCCCTGGGAGAGATCTTAAGAGTTTGATTAGGGAGAAGGAAAATGATATATCAAAAGCTTGAATCTGTTAAGAAGGCATCAGAAAAGATGAAATACATATAAAATATATAATACATAATACAATGTATATAATACATAATATATATTATATATAATATGTGTATAATATATAATATACATATATAATAATCATCCAATACACTGTTACTATTACCACCTTTAGTAAGTTGTTTTTAGATTAGGGATTTTAAAATATATATATAATATATAATGTATATCATATTATATATTATGTTATATATTATTACATAATATAATATATATGATATACATTATATATTATTACATCCCTAATCTAAAAACAACTTACTAAAGGTGCTAATAGTAATAGTGTATTGGGTGATTATTGTATATAAGTAAGTGAAATGAATGACAGCATCAAAAGGGAATGAAGGTGAGGAATTGAGACACTCTATTAGGTCTCCAGTACACATGGAACAGAGCCATGTTATTTGAAGGTATACATAGATTAGCTAAAAATGTCTATGCTGAACTTTAGAATAACTACTAAAGTGACATTTAAATACATGTAATTGATGAACTAAGAGAGAAAGGCCATCCTTAGTTTCGGAACAAGTATACTTCTCCATAGGGCAGCTCACCACATGGCAGCTTGCTTCATTAATGCCAGCAGGGAGGAGAGATTATTAGACTGATGGAAGTCTTATGTAACATAATCATGGAAGAGCTATCTCATCACCTCAGCAATAATCATTAGAAACAAATTGCAAGTCTTGCCCACTCACAAAAGGGGAGGGTATGATACAGAATGTGAAGACTAAGAGGGAAGCATTGTTGGAGGTATCTTTGGGTCTCTTCCACAGTCACTATTCTCCATATATGAGGAGCTATCTCTACAGAAAATGTTACAGATTATGCTGTGGTATACCACATCAAGTTGTGAAGGAAGTGTCTAATGTGTATCAATGTTTTAAATTATTTTTGTTTTCTATTTCTATTTCTCTTCACTTGACAGATACCTTCCTTTTCTTAAAGAAGGCAGAAGCCACTAGCCTTTGAATAATCTGAGCGACTTACGTTCTATGTTAGTTCCGCTAGTATTTATCTTTTCTTTTTTGTTGTTTTTCTAGCTTTGACAGAGGGGAATAACCTTTTTCTCTCCAAGTGACATGGACTATCATCTATCCGCTTTTCTTTGTCTTGTCAAGTTCTTGCTCCAGTAGCCTGCCAACAATCATTTCATATAAAAATTTATGCAAATTTCTCTACCTTTCATACATTTTCCTATTTTTTACTTTTATTTTTTTGAGAGTCTTGGATTATTTTTTTGAGAGTGCCAATTTAATTTTGCCACTTCCTATCCACTCTTTAACATAGTACCTCATGGCTTCTGATACTAATACCCTGGGAAAGCCTTTCATTTGAACATTATTATTTGCTAGATGCAGTGACTTACCAATTCCTATTTTAATTCACTATAATTTTTCCCTAATTATCTTATTTTGGACTATTATAATAGCTTCCAAATTGGTTTCCCATTTTCCATCTGTTCTCATTCTAATTTAGTCTATGCACTGCAGTTCAATATAACATATGTAGCTCTAATCATGTCGTATGACTCCCTAAAACTGCTTAAGTTAAATGTCATAGAGAAATCCTAAAGATTGGGTGTAAATACTATTACACAAATTGTCGAATATAATTATTCCAAAATTAATAATGATAATTCCATATCTATAGGTATATTATTTGTCCTTTGGTGCCCATTGGCCATTGTAAATGCTCTGAAATAAAATTCTATACTAGTATATAGCCAAATTTTATACTTCTGACCCTAAAATTAACTAGCTATATGACTTCAGGTAACCAAATTTTTTTATTAAATACTGACTGCTGCTATTTAATTTCATTTGGTCCCAATAAATTGAGACTATAAGAATACAACTGCATAAGAATATAATCTACAATCCAGTTTTATCAGTTAACCCTAGTGCTATATTTGACTGAATTGAAACCTCCCCTCCCCAAGTTAAAGGTAATGAATTTTTCTAAAAAGTGTATTTGGTATTCATAAACTCGGCCTCAAATATGTGAAATGCTTCTGCTCTTCAAACTAATGTTGAGATTTTAAAGTAGCTGTATAGACATGATATTCTGTCAGTTTGAACAGAATCTTACTAATCCACCTGACATTCATTTAAGTCATCTTAGCAACAGAGAGGAAAGCTGTCAGAAAATTTCTATCATTGCTGAAATGCAGCTGCCAAGGTTTATTTTTTCATAATGTTGGATGTAGAGGAGGCTTATTTTAATGTGCCAAATATACTTTGATTATTCTTGACTTTGCAAGCATAATAGGATGTTTGCGTTAATGAAAATAGGGTAGATTCTTGTGGTCTACAAAAGCGTCAGGACATAGTATTCTCAGAATTAGAAGCATTTGTGATTTCAATATTAACCTTTTTTTTTTGGTAAAAGATAAAACTTAATTTTTAGATAATTAGTATGAAAATAATCCCTTCAAAAAAGCATGGTGTACTCTCAGCCTTTTGAAAGCAAGTCAGAATTCTTAAGATTACTTTACCACATGTTACCTATTTATTTTTACAAAGTTATTTAAATGTTTATGGTTGTTTAGGCTTTAAATTTTTCAGTGTCAAAAATACATGATGTTTCATTCATTCTCTGTAGATGTCAAATCACTGTTCTCGAATCAGTTGTCACAAAGGACCTATGCTTGTGCTCCGTGGATTTATCTGGTGTGGTAAACAGGGCAACATGGGGAGTTCTAGAATAGAAGATAAACATTGGTAAAAACATTGGTGTTGAAGATAATGAATAAATTATAATGAGTTCATTCATTTATTTAATAATTTTTGAGTAGCCAAAAGCTAACACTGACTGAAATTTTAAAAGGAATCCATTTTTCAAGATACTTCACGGACATCTTCTGGAGCACTGTTGTAATAAATGTAAAAATCTATGATGACTACAGTGTTAATTCTAAAAATTGTGTGGTACCTAACTTTTTCAACACTGAAGGTGATGAAGAACAACTATATCCTTGCCATCACAGATAGATATATAAAGAAATAGTTACACTGTCTGATATTATTTGGACAAATAAGTTCATGAAAAAGAAAATAACTTAGAAGGAGCTATTAGAGAATGCCTCCTTGGTTAAGGGATAGTAATATTGAGATCTCAATAATGAGAAGAAAATCTGCCACATGAAAACTGTGGGAAAGAACAGAGTGAACTACGCATGCCGAGGCTATGTCTTAGTTCGACTGTTGGTGCTGTAACAAAACACCGTAGGTGTAGGCTTATAAGTAATCATCATTTATTTCTCTTAATTTGGGAGCCTGGAAAGTTCAAGATCAAGGCGCCAGCAGATTTCAGTGTCTGGAGAAAACCTGCTTCCTCACAGGTAGGCTTCTGTCCTTTTTCTTGCTGTGTACTCACATGGTGGGAAGGGTTAGGCAGCTCTCTGCAGCCTCCTTTGTAAGGGCACTAATCTCATCCATGAGGACCCCACCCTCATGACTTAATCACTTCTCAAAGGCCCCACCACCTAATACAATCACACTGAGAATTAGGTTTCAACATAAGGATTTTGGGGAGGCACAAACATTAGGTTCATTTTGGGCAGTTATGCATGAAAGGAGTAGTAAGTATGTGTAAAGAACTGAAAGAAAACTGGATTGGCTAGAGTATCAGAAATTGGAGGGAGAACAGAATAACTGAAAACAGCTACATGCAACAGTGAGACATAGTTGTATAAAGTATGGTCCATTTATACAAGAGAACACCATGTAGCCATCGATGAACACCTTTTTGAAGGCTATTCTATGGTATGTGAAGCTACTCATTTTAAGTGAAAAGTAGAACGTGAAACCCCATGATAGGTGCATATGTGCTACACAATTTTTCAATTTCATTGTGTCTGTGGGAAGAGTGAGTTATATAAAAATAGTTAAAGCAATTATTTCTATTGGTAAAATTATGAGTTGTTTGAATTTTAATGCTGTCTGTATTTTTAAAAAAATATTCAACTCAAGATATTGTGTTCAAAGAGACACATATAAGAAATTTTTGATGCTTCATTCTTTGTCATAGGAAACAAATAGAATCAAATGAATTGTTCCTCAATAAGGAATTGGATTAGTACACCGTATTTTATTAATATAATAGAATGTAGCAGTCAAAAAAATACCCGGAACATTCATTATAACACATAAATAGGAAAATTTTGAAATGATCAAGTTAGTTGCAAAATGTAGCTGTGTTAGTTTTATATGCATTTTAAGAAGTTTTAAATATTCAGTTACAAATACACATATATACATATGTATATATTGTGCATACATATTCAGTTACAAATATACATATGTATATGTTGTATGTACATATATATTTAATACAATACAAATACTCAGTTACAAATATGCAAAGATATACATGTGTGTATATATTGTGTGTACATATATATTTAATAAAACACATGCTAATTATGTTCTTGCATCAAAAAAAAATTTCCTTTGGATGAGGGAGCAAAGATAAATAGATGAAAGTAACTTTAGCTGCATTTATGGTATTTTTTTTTTAAATGGTCAATCTGAAGACGGTATGACAAAGTATTTAGCACTGTTTAATTTTGTCTCCTTTGTGCCATTCTGTATATCAGCATATTAAGAAAAAATATTTAAAGTTTTAAAAGGAAAATGTTAAGACTTATGACCACATATGGATATCATTACTTAAGGAATAGCATATTTTGGAAGAATCTCAGGCCAGCTTACATTTTCTACTGTAAATAAGACGTGCATGCTAAAGAGAGCATAAAACAAATACACAGGTTAGGGAGTAGCTACTAAGTAAATGCTTAATCACCATTCCAGGTCAAGAAGTACAATGTTAGAATAGCTAAACCCAAAGTGGGCCATTTTCCTATTTTTGAACTTTATATAAATGAAATTACACTGTATATATATAATTATATGAAATTTTATATATATAATTATGTGAAATTATACATTGTATTATATATATATATATGTATACATTTGTATGTTTTATTAGTTCAGTTTTGTGTTTGTAAGATTATCCATCATGTTGCATTTACAGATGGTTATTTCATTTTCATCACCATGTAGGTTTATCCATGCACTTGTTAGTAGACATTTAGGTTGTTTCTAGTTGGAGCTATATTATAAATGTTGCTCTGAACATTTACAAAGTGTATAAGTATACATACATTTGTATCCTCACACACATATATACAAGCGTCTCTAAGGCAAATGCTTAGAAATGAAATTGAGGGGTCACAGGACATGTTTATCTTTAACATTATTACTGTATATACTGAACTGTCTTCCAAGCTGGAGTTACCAATTTACACTCCTACCAGCAATTTATCAGAGTTCCAGCTTGTAAAACAAAATTATTTCCTTGATTAGCAGTGAGGTTGAACCCTAGTTCAAGTGTTTAAGTCACTTAGATTTCCACTTTTTAAGTGTTTTTGTGTATGTCTTTTGCCTGTTTTTCTTTTGGGATGTCAAATTGTTTTTATTAAAGATATAATTTTTTTCTGAATACTAAGTCTTAGACCTTGTCTAGCAACTGTCTTCTTCCATTGTGTTACCTGTGTTTTAATGTTCTATTAATGAACGGTTCTTAATTTTCATTTGGCCAATTAATCTTTTTGCTTATGGTTCACAACTTTGTGTATTATCTAAAAATTATTTCTACGGTGATGTCATGAAGATAATAGCCTGTATTATCTGCTAAATACTTTACAATTGTGACCTTCTCATTTGATTCTACTTTGATACAGCTGGAATTGATCCATTTCAAATGAAACTTTTCTTCTCCTTTTCATCATTTATTTAACAAGTTGCTAAACAAAACTGGCATTTTTGAAAAGTGTTTCTTGAGAAAATGTTGAAGATAGTTTTAGGAATGGGAAAATAATACAGGGTGGAGCAGGAAGTTTGATCTACAATAATATGTAAATTAAAGTCCATATCATTTTATATAAATTGTGCTAATCTTCATATGTTTGGGGAGAAATAAAGGAGTACATTTAAAAACTATAAATTGGTAAGAAAAGAACGATTAAATTTATTTGAGACATAGACGTGGTTTTAATGATTAGCTGATAGAAACCAAAATTTGGGACTGCAAGTAAAAGCATCCTGAGAAAGGATGGATGGAGAAGAATATAGAGGAGCTGGGAAAGAAAAAAAAAATTGTAGACAAAGAAAGTTTAGTCTTTTTTTTTTTTAAATTTTCTTTGGTGATAAATAGGAGCTGAAATATGGTAAATTGCAAAAGATAGACAAATCTGAATTATTTATAGTTAGCTTGAAGGGTTTTTTTTTAATGTGTGTGCATGCATATAAGTTGGATGTAGAACTTAATTTTATATAGCTATGCTTAAGGCTTGGAATTTAAATCAAGTTAAAAAAAAAAAGTCATGGAGATTTGATTCAGGGCTTGGTTCCACTTTGCTCTCCTAAATCATTATCAGTCTCTCCTTCTGCTTTTGCAGTAACTGAATGGCCCATCTATACACCACATAGAATTTAGAGCTAAATATTCTTACCCATCTAATAACCATCTTTAAAAAACAAATCCTGTGTAAAAGTTTTGGTTTCCAAGAACTTTTTTTAAACATTAAGATTCTAAGTACATGGAAAATAAACACAAAATATTAGGTGAAGTACAAGCAATTTACTTAGGTAAAATATTTCAGTTTCTGTAGCAGACTTGAAAGCAGAATTTATCAAAGTGGCTTAATTTTTTTATAGGTGAATGATACACCTAAGCTTTGCTTTATTTTAATGCAAAAATGTTGGTAGGTATATATAAAATGAAGAATGGCAGCAAGTTAATTTTTTTTGAGTTGAGTGATGGGTATGTGGATGTTTATTGTACTCCTGTTTTATTTTTTTTCTGTGTTTAATAGTTTCCATAATAAAAATTTATAAAGCTGGTTTTTAAGAAAGTTATTTGTTAAAGGATAAAATTTGAAGGCTACAGATTAACATAACTTTTTTTCTGGGATGGAAAATATACTTTGTTCACATACATATTCATGTCTTCATCCATCTCTATTCATTTATTCTCCCAAACATCCACCCCTCCAGCAATCCAATAACCACTGAGCCCTCTCTACTAAGACAGTGTACAGATCATTGTAGAATATAAAATCAATTAAGGGAAGGTCATTAAAACACAGAATTATGGAAATTGAAGAAAACTTGAAGCTAATTTACCACAATCTACATTTTATAAATGATCATCTTGAGGCTCTACAAGTTACATAGTTTGCCCAAGATCACACAGAGTTTTTAGTGGCAGAGAAACATATCCAAGATAGAAAAGTTTTCTTACATTTCATGTAGTGAGTCATAGACTTGATGTAACAAAAATATTTGTTGAGCTCTATCTACTGCAATTCTGAAGACTGCCATGTGAGTGATAATGGAATTGCACTTTACTGTGTTCTCTTATAAAACTCATTTAGTAGCCACAGTGGACTGAATCCATTGAGTTTTTCAGTAACATCCAATTCTGCTGTATTCAGGTCCATCTTCATGTGCTGTGATAAACTATTTCACAAATATGGAAGTGGTAAGAAAGCATGCATTACAAGCCTAAGTAACTTTGGCAGATTCACCTTAGGGATTTTGCTACATAAAGCAGTTTCTGTGGGATAAAAAGTATTTTGACATGGAAATATCTTAATAACTCTATAAGGTTGTCAGTTTTTCTTAGGGGAATTTTTTTTTCTATCAAGATAAATTACAATTTTGCCTCTTTTGAGGTTTCAGAATGAAGGTTGCAAAGGCAGCAAATAACTTGTGCCTAGAAAAGCAATAAACTTGTTCTGCCTTAGTTGTAACTATTTAAAAAATACTCAAAACTTTTGCAGTGCTTATGAGAAAAATGTGTGTAATGGAATATTGTGTAGCCTGATGACTATCTGAGGCTCTGACTTCTACCAACTCGTAGCTGTGTAATCTTGGACAAGCTACTAAACCTCTCTGTGCCTATTCTCCTCTCTGGTAAATGAAGCTAATAACAAAACATACTTCATAGTGTTTGGGTGAAGATTAAATTACGTAAGACATGCAAAGCTTTTAGGCCACTACCTGAAAAATCATAAGTGTTAAATTAATACTAGTTAGTATTAATCTTCATATTTGATTCATCTACATAATTTATGGTAGAAAATTCATTAATTATAATTAGCTAAGTTGACTAGAACACTAATTTTCAAACCTGTCAAGAATTTCGAGCAGTGATTATCAGTTGCTGATCCAGAGATACATGTTAGTTGTCTGCTTGAAATGGGACTCAGTTTTATTTGGGGTAGCAAGGCGTCCAAGAATGAGGCAGTGTATCTTGGGTGAAGTATCTTGTATAAATTCTGGGTTATGAGATGTTTTCATAAGTAATTTCTGGGATACTGAGAAGGCTGCTTCAAGGGCAATCCATCAACTTGAGAGTGCTTACTTTTTTCTTCATTTCATTTTCTCCTTTTTCTGCCTCAAAAGAAAAAAGATACCAAGCTGCTAATTTGGAACATGAATCAACGTTGAAGATGGAAGCCATGACTAAAGATGGTAGAGCAGAAAGAAGGAAACTGGGCTCCACTGAGTTTTTAGTGTTTCTATACCAATTTGGCATTGCCTACTTCCCAGTTTCGAACAGAAAAATGGAAATCTGCAAATCTTTACTATGTTTGAGCCTCAGTTATTTCAAGTTTTTATTGGTAGCATTTGCATAAGAAATTTAACTGATGAAACACCTCTTATGAAGAGTGTTGGAAATACAGGTCCCTCGTTCCAGAGATACTCATTCAGTAGGTCTTAGGTGAGATCCAGGGCCAGCTAAGTTTGGAGCTATGCTAGGGCATAACACGATGCATTTCTGGGTCATGGGGATTTCATGGGGATTTTACTCCCAGGATGTGTTAGCTTTTGTCAATTTTAGAGGGCAAATTCCTGTGAAATGTCAGAAGACAGTAAAAATAACCAGTGTATGGGCAACATGTATGTATTACTCAAGGAGGCAACCATCTGAAATGGCTGTTGTACCAATAGTCACATTGTCATAAAGAAAATTTATGGGAGAAAAAGCATTGGATGGACTTTTTAAAAGTTTTATGAGATAGTAATTGGGCAGGGAAGAAAAATGTTAGTTTGCCAAAATAACGGGATAATTGTGAAATCTTAGAATCAGGAGAAGTCAGGCCTTAACAAAGAAATCCACTAAATGTGGTTACTTTGTGGTTATCAACAGAGTCAGAGGGAGAAATGTCAAAGTCATTCTGGTGCTATGGTAGTCTGAACTAAATCGTAGTAATTTCAGATGAAATTGGCCAAACATCAATTCTAACAGCATACTTATGTTAAAGGGAAAATAAGTATGAATCAGAATGAATGATCATAGCCTACATTATACATGCATGTAGTAAATAAACCTTAAGAAGTCAGCCAGTCCCAACTGTGGAAGTTTGATTCAGCAAGATCAAAAAGCCATCAGCCAGCATGATGAAACCTTTTCTGTGAAACAAGGTCTGCAAGGGTCAGATTTGCTCAGCATTCAACCTTCATTACCTCACTTTCAAGTAGAAACCCACTTGGCTTATGTTTTGACAGTCCATCTCTCTAATGGAGAGGTTCCACTGAGATCCTGGGTAGTAAAAAGAATGCCAAGGTGATTTGGATCCATTTTGATACCTTCTAAGCCTGAGCTCCAGAGCTGCAAGGTCAATTTTCCTTACCACTCAATAGTTTCTGTCTAGAGTGGGACACAAAA
This sequence comes from Cacajao melanocephalus, assembly GCA_963573385.1. Taxonomy (NCBI): domain Eukaryota; kingdom Metazoa; phylum Chordata; class Mammalia; order Primates; family Pitheciidae; genus Cacajao; species Cacajao melanocephalus. The sequence goes on along the minus strand of CAUYLG010031730.1, from coordinate 10,172 downwards.
GTCTATTTTTGATATTTGGGTACCCTTCTGAAAGGATGAAAATCCAAGGTTATATCACTCCATGTGGAAAATAAAAAGCTTATGGTATTTCTTTTAGTTGAAAGCTTGAATAGCTCTCCTTGGTGATCATTTCCAGAGCTTTCATTACTGTGCCGAGTGCCATTGCCCTTCTTCTTAGAGTTGACCGCATTTCTGAGTCTGAAGCACTTGTGGGCCCTTTGGGATGAAAGACACTTTCCTTGCTAAGTGCCATCTGTTTTTATTGTTATTATTGTTATTAAGTCAATTCCCAAAGTCACATCCACTAACATGGCATTTTCAGAAATGATGTATTGTAGCAGTATACTGGGAAATGCTGTTCAGCTGGCTTTCTTATGCCAGCCTCATAAGAATTGCTTTTGTGGTGATGTTTTTGGGAATGACACTTCTCTTTGGTGGCTCAATGTGCCCACAGGTAGTAAGCTATTAAGGGAATAATGATAGGCAAAAGCAGGTGGCAGATACTTTATGACAGGCTCATCTTCCACCCAAGGCATCTGTTGTTTAAGAGTGTGTGTAGTCTCTGTACCTCAAGACTGGCTCTTGAGAATAATGCAGAGTGATGATATTCAAACACATTCTTTGAGAGCTGTTAGAGTAATTGGTTTAAAATGCACTGTGTTAGCAGACATCAATTGCAAGAAATATGCCAAGTTTGTGGAAGCATGGCTTTCCTATTTAATTTCTAGAGGGAATTTTTATAATGCCTTTTCATTACATGATGGTGAAATTTGCAGTGCAAATATAACAGAAATTAGGCAACTATACAGAATGAGAATCTAGGGAACAAAACTATACTCCAGATTTTCATAGCGCTAAGGTAAATCATGAGTAAACATCAAAGATACAACTCTCAAAATATTCACTTGATGTTAATAATTGCTAAATTAAAGAAATACAAAAGTGCATTTGGGAAAGATTTCTGAGGACTTGTATCTAGGCACTCATTTGAATATGATATAATTTAGTGTTATATGAAATAATTTAGAAAAGGCTTTTTAATTTTTTACTGTACCTGATAAATGCTGTCTACTCTAGATAAGGGACTAAAGTAAGCAGTAAGTTTGAACAGAATGTTTAGTCTCAGTGCAGGCTTTGTTTTAGAAGCAATTAATACTTATTCCCAACCGCATTTCTTCATATACATCTTATCAACTAGAAATCATACTAGTGGCCAAGGGACTCCTTAAATAAGGTTAATTCCCCTATTTAACCCATACATTTCTTCAAGGATCGCACGTAGTTATGGTATGAGGACCGTAATAAGACTAGATGTTGAACATCTAAATGACAGCCCCGCCACCCTCACGCCCAGGATTTTTAGCTTTATATAAACTGCCCCAACTCAGAGAGGGCCTCAAAGATTCAAAGTATATATCGTGAATTTATTTTGATTAAGCTGTAGAAAATACAGGGTTGCAGTCTGTGTTTTTGTCTAAAAACTAATGAAAATGGCTCTTTTAAAAAAAAAAGTAGACATGTATGCGATTTCATTTTCTTTTCTGCTTTTATCTTTTGAATACAAGTAGTCATAGCCTAGGTATTCTTTCTTAAGAGAAAAGTTGAAAGAAAGAAATAGAATCACAAATTTTGTAGGGGTAAGTTGAGTCTCTATTGTTAAAAGAATTCTGAACTTGATAGGTATTCTTATTGGGACCCAGAGATACCTGTATCTGCTATCTTTAAGAAATTATCTCCTGGAATTTGTGAATAATGAATTGCTAACCATGTTTCAAAAAATTGCCCTTTCCACAGAAGAGAAATGGATCCTATGTATTTAATTCTTAAAGGAGTAAAAGACACCACCAAATTTTATATAGCATTAAAGAATAAGAAAAAACTACATTTGCCTAATTTTGGAGAGTATCAATTTCAAAGTTATAAAGCTGAGGATGACATGTCCAAACATTTATGAAAGACAACCCTTACCCGACTTGCCCATCCTTGAGTTTTCCTGTCTTTTCTTCTGATTGAGGCCACAGAAGCATCATGACATGATACTGTTTCCAACATCCTCCTTTGGACAGGCAATAAATGCGATAATGCCTTTGCTAAAAGTGACAATCTATAAACAGTTTCACTTAATGCTTTTGAGAAGACAAAATCCCTTCTAGTCTCTTCCTCGCTTCTTATTTTGGGGTAATCGAGAAAAGCTGAGTATATATATTCAACCACAAAATTAAACTGAAACCAAAAGTTCTGCTTCTAATGATTAACTGCACAAGCCTGCACAGTTCTCAATTGGCCAAGCTGTCACTTTTATTGCTCCACAGTGGGCACTGATCCAGAAATTAATTAGAAATACAAATTATGTCAGATTTGGGCCTATGCAGACTATCCAGTTGAGCAATAAAAGTTGAAATTCCTAAAAAGTGTAGAAACCACATGTGGAAATAACCACAGCCTTTCATCAACAAGTTAAATGTTTTATTTGTACTTCCATTTAGGTTTAATATAAATGAATAAAGAACATGTTTGTATAGAGATTGTATTAAAGAAACAATATATTTTAAAATTTTTACTATGTATGGTTGATAATGACTTTTTATTTCTGATTTTTAACTTTAATATTTCATAGAATCTAATGAAGAGCCAAGATGCTATACATAGTTGTGATTTATTTTACTCAGTAATGTATTTGCCATTTTATTACAATGGATGAGAAGAATATTCTATTTTTAAATATTTAAGTGCTAAAAGATGGTTTAGTCATACCATAGTCTGTATAACATATTCATCTTTCTCAAAAGATTGCCTGTGATTCAATTTTCTTTGCTCTAAACTTATTTTTAAAATAAAATTACCTCTATTTCCGGATCATCAGTTGCTACTTTAAGTTTTTGTGTTGTTATGGCTTTCTCTATACTAATTCACCTTTAATTTTCTCTCCTACTTTGGTTGAATTATTTCCCAAATTCAGAACTTACACTTGATTTGCACCATTGATACTAAATAGTTTGTTTCATAAGTTGTCCTTGACGCTATTAAAGGGAACATCAAATACTCAGTAGAAATTAGATTTAAAAGGCAGATGAATCAATTTAGCTAAGATAGCACTATTTTACAATAGGCACTTATATTATAATTCATATTTTTCAGAAATACATTATACTAAAAGAGATAAAGAATACATACATAGATTGCTATATTTCTATAGAGTTGAAGCTATATAACTTTTAAATAATCTCTCTGCATTCCTTCTAAATTTATCATTTATGAAAGCAATTATTTCTCTGGAAGTAGAGTGAGTTACAAAATGTTTTGAACAATTGAAGATGGGGTACCTAGTCTATCATTATACAATGTATAAGGCAGTTTCTAGTGCATTAAGGAGTCGTGAAGTTCTAATGTAACAGAATTACACAATTAGGGGCTTATGATGATTTATTTAAATTGGTAATTTAAAAGCCATTTGAGTCTAGATTTTAATGGGCACAAAGAAGGCATACTGCAGTGGAAAGAGTATTTAGTCTGAAATAAGTGCTAGGAATCTCGCTTTTCCCTTACTAATTAAGTAACTTTAAGTAGGTTACTCAATCTTTCTGCGTCACAGTTCCATTTTACATCAAATGAGTATAATACATAATTTACAGAGTTGTTACAACTAAATGTCATATCATGCGTAAGCACCTAATACAGGGCTTTTTTTTGTGTTATCTCCAGACAGATGAAAAACATCAAGACAGATCAAATTTTCCTCATGCTAAACGATGAGACAGACATTTAAGAACATTTCTGTGGCCTTTTGTGAACCATATAATTTTGCCACAATTCTGTCTTTAACGTTCTTTTAATTAATTTTAGTTAAAGAAAAAAGGCCAAGTTATTATCTTGACCTAGATTTAAACAGTGTTTTTGGAAGGATTTTCATTATATTTAGTTAACAATAAAGACCCAGTGATTGCAGGTGATCCTGTGGTCAGTCCCATTAAGTAGCACATTTTTTGAAAGAAATGCAAATTTAGGAACCCTGCTTTGAACGGTGAATCCTCTCAAAGTTTGAGATAATAAGTCTTTGACAAATTTAAGCATTTATAAAAAATGGTAATATATGTGTGTTTTTTAACACCTTGTAAAACAAATGAAATGAAAATTTGGGGAGGTCAGCCTATGGGGAGAAAAGAAGTATCACTCAGAATTTATGTGCGATCAGAAGTACATAAAGAATCTAAAGTGGAATTTAAGGAGGCAAGAGCGAACTTGAGAGCTAAGCTTGTTTCTGGTGAGAAAGGAAGATGGTCAAATATGTGTAGAAAGATGTCAAAGACTAAAGTGTTGTTCATCTGAAGCACTGAATTGAAAGTTTCATTCTTTTTTCTTAAGTATTTAAATTGCTCTGTGGCTGTGTTTTACAGGCTGTAATTCCCACCTCCCAATCCCTCTGGGAAGTTGTGGCCATTTTAGATATGCTGAAGTGAATTGAAGACATCAATTCCACATTACAATTGAATTGATCTGGTTTTGAAATGAGTTTGGTATCCAATTTAGCCTTCATTTTAATTTTTGTCTTTTGGGAAAATATAGGGTTTACTTTAATTTTATTTACACATGCCTAGAGGCATTGTAATGGATGGATTTTACCATGAGAAAAAAGATTAGGCTACAAATAAACACCTTCATCACTGCTGGTGAGTGAATTCTACACTTAAATGTTATTTAAGTAATGGCTTTGCATGAATATATTCACTGTAGTGAAAAACAAAGATTACAATTCTACTAAAGTTAAATTTATTTTACTTTTAGGCAAGCCCTTTAAGTAGCTGTGATTTTCCATTTAATTTGTATTGTACAGTGGATAGTGGTGCTGCTTTTTGTTCCTCTTAAATGATAGTGTGTTATCTACTGGCATTTGCAGCCTGCTACTTTAATATGCATAAATCCCATTATGCTCTATGGCTGATGCTTTTAAGATGAGATAGTAGCTTTCCTGGCGTATTTGTTGATTTATTTTAGCAACTGAGAAAGTATCAGGCCATTGAGGTTGGATCCTATTAATCTTTGCTTGCTTTCTATCTTTTCTTTCTGCAATTTTTGTCAAAGCTGAAAACGAAAGAGTGCTAGCAAGTATGCATATAATAGAAAAATGTTTTAAACTGGGAGAGGATCACAGTTTGGAAATTGATTGTGTCTTGTGGCATTGCTATCATGAAGAACTGTTTTAAAGTACACTTCTTTGACTTGCTTAAAAGTTTCTATATCACATTAATATGAAAGTTTTGAGATCTAGGTTTTTCTTTTTAAGTAAGGGTCAATGCACCTTATATATAGCACACATTGTTACTTTTGGGATAAGTAAATTTATATATGTTTCAATAAATAGATTGCAGTTTTCCAAGAAAATAATTGGTTAAATATAAAGAAATGCTTATTTTTCAATTGGAACATGGTGACAATAGGGGAAATGTTCTAAATTTGGTCTTTAGCTTATGTAATCTCTGCATACCTACTTATTTGGAAGATTTTTTTTGCAACCAGAAATGTAAACAAGTGTTGAAATTTGCATTCAACAATTAGTCTCTTTATTAGTATATAAATTCTGATAGAAAGCAGATGGTGATTCAGATGCTGATAACCTGTAAAAAGTAAAAGTACCTTTATAGATATAAGAAAATAAGAAATCTAATATTTTAGAAAACTATTGATTTGAATTAAAATAGAAGTACTAGTATACTTTAGTTTTTCTATCTCATCTGAAAATGTGTAAGCATGTATTAGGGGTTTTAGCGACTCTAGTGTTATTTTGATTTTTAAAAAATTAAGCATGGACAATTATAATTCTCAAATTTATTTTATCAGCAAACATTTATTAGTCATCTATTTTAGTTACCTATTGCTGCATTAAAAAAATTACCCCCAAGCATAGCAGCTTAAACAACAAATATTTAGTATCTCCTACAGTTTCTGAGTTTGAAGAATCCAGTTGAAGCCTGTTGTGGCTTAAGATCTCTCATAGTAGTCAAGGTGTCAGCTAAAGCTGCAGTCATCTGAAGGGTTTACCGGGCTAGAGGATCCAGTTACATGCTCTCTCATGTAACTGAGTAGCCATTCATAAGAGACATCAGTTTCTCATTATGTGGAGCTGCTCACAACATCACAGTTGTCCTTGTCCAGATCAAAGGATCCAAACGAAATAGAATGCACCCAAACAAAAGCTACCATGATTTTTATAATGTAACCTTGGAAATAACATTCATTGCTTCTGTGGTATTCTACTGGTTACAAATATTAATGCTGGTGCAATGTGGGGTGCAGATACTAGGAGGTGTGGGGATCACTGGGAGCCTTACTAGAACCTTGTTTTTACATCTATGTGCGCCACATGATACTAGACAATAAAGAAAAATATGGATGAAATTCTTGTGTCAGACAATAAATTCAAGATCAGATTGTTTTACTTCTTGTTTTAAAGATACTTGTAGTTACAATACAAAGGCATTCATTTAAAAGTCAGTTTCCTTTATAAAATTTCACATCTAAAGGAATACTTAATAATTTAGAATATATATCTTTAGAGAATAATTTAGAACAAAAAGATTGTTTTTTTCCTCCTATTATAAACACCAAGACAAGTTGAAATTAAGTGAGATGTTCACTGCAGCATGGAAAAAAGCAATTTCTATTGGTAACATTTTATTTCTTAGACTTTGAGAGCCAATTTAATCAGTAGCTCCTTTCAATCCCAGGTTATAACATTTCATTGCTTGGGAAGGTGTTAAATTGGTATAGTTAATGAATTTACATATACAAAATGAATTTTTGATAGAATTTGAAAGGTAAGAGTAGTTTGAATTTTGGCTTTTTTTGTTGAATGCTTATTTTATCTTAAAGTATACGTACTGTTTCTTCTTTTTCATCTGTAGAATGAAACAATGAGAAGGAAGTGCTTAAATTTGTTAGTTTTATTATATATTTTTTATTTAAGGACTAATCCATATGTCTATAAATTCCCTCTCAGGTATGATTCCTATGTCATAGGGATCATGCAAATAAGCTTTATTTAAATTTTTTTGTCTTACAGAGATTTCCATTTCCACAAACATTGATTAAACATCTATTATACGTAAGGTTTCATATACCCTCGTTTTGACAAACAGCAACTCACTTGGAACTGCCTTTAAAAAATGGGGAATTTGGCTGGGCAGGTGACTCATGCCTATAATCTCAGCCCTTTGGGAGGCCAAGGTGGGGGAGATCAAGAGGTCAGGAGATCAAGACAAGCCTGGCCAACATGGTGAAACTCCATCTCTACTAAAAATACAAAAATTAGCTGGGGGTGGTGGCCCATGCCTGTAGTCCCAGCTACTGAGGAGGCTGAGGTAGGAGAAATGCTTGATCCTGGGAGGCGGAGGTTGCAGTAAGCCAAGATGGGGCCACTATACTCCAGCCTGGGCAACAGAGCAAGACTCCATGTCACATATACATATATATTTAGAGGCAGGATCTTGCTCTGTCACCCAGGCTGGAGGAGGGGAGGTTGCAGTGAGCTGAGATCACGCCACTGTACTCCAGCCTTGTGACAGAGGAAGACTCTGTCTCAAAAAAGAAAAAAAAGAATTTATAAGAACATTGGAGAAACTCATTGAATACAGAGAAGAGTTGTGTATTTTTGCCTCCTTTAGGTGATTCATTCATTTCTGATTTATGCCTTTTCTCTAAATGTCTTTCATTTTTTTCTTGGACTGATTTTCCCCTCAGTCCCCACCCCTGAAATCTTTAGTTTGGAAAAGGACCCCAGTGTTTCTGTATTTTATATATTATATATCCAGCTGTAACTATAAAGACTAATTTAAGTCTCACAGATTTAGTTTCAAGTTAACAGGGAAAAGACCTTCTGCCTTCAATTGGTTCAGTTAATTCTCTCTTGTTCAGGTGAGTCTGCAAGAAATACTGTAAATGTCCTTGTTTATGTTAGATTCTGTAACACTTAGTTGTGATGGGAGTGGTATCATATTTGTGAATCTATCTTCTGGAACCATGTAAATGTAGATCAGGAGCTTTTTCCTGGAAAACCTTAGGCATTTAATAGGTCTCTAATTTGGGCATCCTATGATTTCATGAAAGTTTAACTATTTTTGTTACTCTATGTGAAATATTCTCTTTGTGTGTATTCTCATTTCCTTCCCTTTATTGTCTCTCTCCTATTTAGAGATGTTTTTATTCAGGGTAAAATCATATGACAGATTTTCTTTATTTTGAAGAGGGTCTTTTTATTTTGCCTGTTGTATACAACTGCAAATTACTCAAACTTGTTAAAACTGAGGGCAGTGTATATAATAGACCTGCTGTTATTATTAAATGAAAATATTATAACTCTAAACAAATGAAAACATTCTACTTCATGTAGGTTTTACTTTTTATTATTTACTTTCAATAGTCTTGTTTCATTTGGTTATACATTGTAGAAATAACTTTGGTGAAAAATAAATTAATTGGAGGCATGGTGGGGTGACTCAGGGAGTCAAAGGAGATTTCAACAAGGATAGAATCTTGAAAGTCACTGGAAACCTAAGCTGCTAGCTACTGTCTATCTCTTTATTTTTCTGTCTTTGGAGTTACCAGAGCTTTGCGTCTTTCTTTTCTCTAAATTTCTATCTCATCTTTCCTTTCTGCAGTATATCCCACCCTTATCCTCAGTTCACTTTTCACTGCTTTGTTAGGCATAATACTGAACACATTTCCCCTGGTTTCTGAAATTACGTGTCCCTGGTACAAGTGACAATTAAGAAAAAAAAAAAAAAACAGTGAAGAGTCTCACAGATGCGAATACCCAGAAGAAAAAAGTATGATCGTTTCATTTGAGGTCAGGAGCCTATTCCTGCTCCAACAGATTAGTTTTGGTTGGTGTGAGAAAGTCATATTGCTACTGAGACTCCTGGTGGCTGGGGGGGAGGGGGGGTGGTTTGTCACCAACTAGGCAGATACACGAAAAGGCATGTACTGTACTTTGGATTGACAGCATGACCATCTAATTGTAATAATAGACTACACTGCTAGGGATGTTTGAGGAACTTAAAAGCATTCAGTATGCTTGGAGTGAAGGGAATCAGTGTAGGAAAACTTGTGCATGGGACTAGAGGTAAGCAAAAGCCAGGGAATTAAGGAACTTGAAGATTTTCTATAGATGAGTAGCCAATGAAGGCTTTTAAATAGGGAAAGTGAAGGGTAGGCTTAGAATTAATATTTTAAAAGTCACTCTGGCAGATACATGACAGTGAAGGAATTAGAATAGAGCAAGAGTAGAAGCAGAGTGACCGGTTAAGAGATTTTTGAAGGAGAGGTAATGAGGGAGCTAAAAGATAGTGGCAGTGAGAGCAGGAATAATTTCAAGAGAGACATTAAAGTTATTGCTTGAGTAACAGATGACTAAATATAGTAAGTAGCAGGAGAAAGGAGCACCCAGCTTTCTCTGACTTGAGCAACTGGGCAGTGGTATTGCTGTGTACTAAACTAGGAGAAGTCAAGGTTAGAAAAGGAAAATGACAACTTTTATTTGAGCTTTTAAGTACCAATGGGACAAATGATCTGGAATGGGCATATCAACATAGGGGTCATAGTGAATTTGAAAAAACAGAATGAGGAGACATTTGGGGGTGTTCTATGGCAAAGCAGAAGACGGATTCTAAAAGGACACTGAGGAATAATGACCACATACTTTCACATAGCTATTGTCTGTCTCTATTTTTCTGTCTTTGGAGTTAGCAGAGCTTTTCCTTTCTCTAACTTTCTATCTCATCGTGGTTTTAGATTTTGCATTTAGGAGTATGACCTATTTTGAGTTAACTTTTGTATTCGGCAATTAGGGTTCTTTATTTTGCAAATGGGTATCAATCAATTATTCTAGTACTATTTATTTAAAAGTCTCATAAACAACTTGATGGAGCTGAAAAACACAGCACAGGAACTTCATGAAGCATACACAAGTTTCAATAGCCAAATAGATTAAGCAGAAGAAAGGATGTCAGAGACTGAAGATCAACTCAATGACATAAAATGAGAAGGCAAGAAAAGAGAACAAAGAGTGAAAAGAAATGAACAAAGCCTTCAAGAAATATGGGATTACATGAAAAGACCTAATCTACACCTGGCTGGTGTACTGGAAGATGACAGGGGAATGAATCCAAGCTGGAAAACAC
>CAUYLG010031728.1:0-21912 GCA_963573385.1 Cacajao melanocephalus | reverse complement strand
GCCAACAAACATATGAAAAAATGCTCATCATCACTGGTCATTAGAGAAATGCAAATGAAAACCACATTGAGATACCATCTCACGCCAGTTAGAATGGCCATTATTAAAAAATCTGGAGACAACAGATGCCAGACAGGATGTGGAGAAATAGGAATTCTTTTACACGGTTGGTGGGAATGTAAATTAGTTCCACCATTTTGGAAGACAGTGTGGCAATTCCTCAAGGATCTAGAAATAGAAATACCGTTTGACCCAGCAATCCCATTACTGGGTATCTTCCCAAAGGAGTATAAATCATTATATTATAAAAACACACGCAGACATATGTTCATTGTGGCATTGTTTACAATAGCAAAGACTTGGAACCAACCCAAATGCCCATCAATGATAGACTGGATAAAGGAATTGTGGCACATATACACCATAGAATACTATGTAGCCATTAAAAAGGATGAGTTCACGTCCTTTGCAGGAACATGGATGAATCTGGAAACCATCATTCTCAGCAAAGTGACACAAGAACAGAGAACCAAACACCGCATGTTCTCACTCATAAGTGGGTGTTCAACAATGAGAACACATGGACACAGGGAGGGGAACATCACAGCCTGGGGCCTGCTGGAGGGTGGGGAAGCTAGGGGAGGATAGCAGGGGTTTGGGGCATTGGGAAGGTATAACATTAGGAGAAATACCTAAGGTAGGTTATGGGGGGAATGGATGCAGCAAACCACCATGGCAGGTGTATACCTATGTAACAATCCTGCATGATCTGCACATGTACCCCAGAACTTAAAGTATAATAAAAAGAAAAAAAATATATATATATATGAAAATAAAAGAAACCCATACAGACCCTTGGCCCTCTGAAAGCATCCAGACAAAATCAGAAACTATTTTTTGAAAGGATAAACAAGATCAATAGACTACGAACTAGATTAACAAAGAGAGCAAATCCAAATAAGCAAAATCAAAAATGACAAAGGTGACATTACACCCAATCCTCCAGAAATGCAAAAGATCCTCAAAGACTACTATAATCACCTCTCTGCATACAAACTTGAAAATCTACAGGAATTGGATAAATTCCTAGAAACATATGATATTCCAAGTTTGAAGCAGGAAGAAAGGGAAGTACTAAACAGACCTATATTGAGTTCCAAAATTGAATCAGTAATAAAAAAGCCTACTAATCAAAAATGTCACAGGCCAGATAGAATCAGCCAAATTCTACCAGGTGTGCAAATTAGAGCTGGTACCAATCCCACTGAATCTATCTCAAAAAATTGAGAAGGAGGGACTCATCTCTAACTCTTTCTGTGATGTTGGCATTAGCATAATACCTTGACAACCTGAACAAAACAAGGATACCCACTCTCAACTCTCCTATTCGAAATAGTACTGGAAGTCATAGCTAGAGCAATCAGGCAACAGAAAAAATAAAAATAAAAGATATTAAAATAGGAAAAAATGTACGTCAAATTATATTTCTTTGCTAATGATATAATTGTACACCTAGAACTCTCTAAAGACTCTGCTGAAAGATAAATATAGAACTGATCAGTGACTTCAACAAAGTTTCAGAATGCAAAATCAATGTACAAGTAACAGTAGCATTTCTATACAACAATAATATGCCAACTGTGAGATCAAGAATGCAATCCCATCTACAATAGCCACAAAATATAAAATATTTAGAAATACATTTAATCAAGGAGATGAAAGAACTCCACAAGGTGAACTACGTAACACTCCTGAAAGAAATCATAGCTGACACAAACAAATTAAAAAAGTTTCATGCTCATAAACTGGAAGAATCAATATAGTTAAAATAACCAACTGCTCAAAATAATCTACAGATTCAAGGCTGTTCCTATCAAACTAACAATGTCATTTTTCACAGCACTAGAAAAATCTTTGCTAAAATGCATGTGGAACCAAAAAGAGCCTGAATAGCCAAAGCAATCCTAAGCAAAAAGAACAAAGCCAAAGGCATCATACTACCTAACTTCAAATTATTCTACAAGGCTACAGTTATCAAAACATCATGGTATTGGTACAAGAAGAGACACATCAACTAATGGAAGAAAACAGAGAACTAAGAAATAAAGTAGCCTCTTCAACAAAGTTGGCAATTATAAGCAATGGGGAAATGACTCCCTGTTCAATAAATGGTGTTGGGATAACTGGTTTCCATATGCATAAGAATGAACCCGAGCCCCTCCTTATAACCATATATATAAATTAACTCACAATGAATTCAAAATGTAATGTAAGACATCAAAATACAGGAATCCTGGAAGAAAACCTAGGAAAAACCCTTCTCAACATGGGCCTTAGAAAAGAATTTATGGCTAAGCCTTAAGAAGAAATTGCAAAAACAAAAGTTGCCAAGTGGGACCTAATTAATCAAAAGGTTTCTTCACAGCAAAATAAATTATCAACAAAATAAACGGACAACTTACAGAATTAGAGAACATATCTGCAAACTATGCATCTGACAAATGACAAATATCTAGGATCGATAAGGAAATTAAATGAATCAACAAGAAAGAAACAACCCCAAGGACATGAACAGACACTTCTCAAAAGAAGACATACAAAGGGCCAGCAAACATTTAAAAATGCTCATCATGATTAACAATCAGAAAATGCAAATCAAAGCCCCAAAGAAATACTACCTTACCCCAGTCAAAATGGTCATTATTAAAAAGTCAAAGAAGATGGGAATGTAAATTAGTTCAGCCACTGTGAAAAGCTGTTTACAGATTTCTCAAAGAACTAAAAATATAACTACCATTCAACCTAGCAATCCTATTACTGCGTATACAACCAAAGGAAAATAAATTATTTTACCAAAAAGACACAAACCCCCCTCCCCATATTCATTCCAGCACTATATGCAATAGAAAACACATAAAACAAACTTAAGCGTCCATCAATGGTGGACTGAATAAAGACAATATGGTACATATACACCATGAAATAGTACACAGCCTTAAAAATGAACAAAATCATATCGTTTTCAGTAACATGGATACAGCCAGAGGCCATTATCATAAGTAAATTAACACAACATAAAATCAAATACCACATGTTCTCACAAATAGGAGCTAAAGATTGAGTACACATGGACATAGAGATGTGAACAATAGACACTGAGGACTGCAAAAGAGAGAAGAAAAGAGGAGGGGAAGGGTTGGAAAATCACCTATTATATATTATGGGTGATGGATTTAATGATACCCCAAATCTCAGCATCACACAATGTACCTTTGTAACAATCCTAAACATGTATAATTGCCTTACTAATGAGCTGTTTAGCACGCTACATTATTTCCCTAATATTAACAACCAAATTAATTCATACCCTTGATTCTAAAAGTGGAAAAATCATTAAAATATGAAAATAAGAGAGGTTTCCATCTGAATCCCATATGTATATTTTCATATTGATAAACATTTATTAATATTTTTAATCTGTACTTTCTCAAATTATAATATGTAAAATTATGAACTCATATACAAATTATCTTTCTTTGTAGAATCTACTTTCATTGATAAAAACGTTGGCTGTTTTCTTCCTATGATTATAAATGCACTATTTCTAATTCAGAATTTCTGAATTAATGATACAGAACCTTTTATTTATTTTTTCCAGGATCTCACTCAGGTTGCTCAGGCTGGAGTGCAGTGGTGCAATAGGCTCACTGCAGCCTCAACCTCCCAGGTTCAGGTGACTTTCTGGCCTCAGCTTCCTGAGTAGCTGGGACAACAGGTGTGTGCCACCACACCTAGCTAATATATTGTATTTTTAGTAGAGACAGGGTTTCCTATGTTGCCCAGGCTGGTCTCCAACTCCTGGGCTTAAGTGATCTGCCTGCCTCCCAGAGTGCTGGCAATACAGATGTGAGCCACCACACCTGGTTAGAAACTTTTAAATTTGGATATTACGTAGTTTCATTGAATATTTTCAAACTGTTAGTTATGTATATCACATATTTTGCCACCTAATTCCATACTTTACCATCACATTCCCCAGTGAAACCCCTGTATTTCACTCAATCAAAATTGATGACAGTTACTCTATAATATCTTTTACATTGTTTATTTGATAAAATTTCTCCTCATTCTCGAATATCTTGCCTTCTCCATTTCTACGTATAATGAATGCCACAAATTTTCAAAAAAAAATGACACTTTTCAATGTATATTAGATCATTTTTAATGCTCTATCCTCAACTTGCATTGTAATTTTCCCTTTTAAATTCCAATAGTTCTTGTTCTTAAATGTTTATTACCATGCCTATTATATTACTTATTCTTTCCACCTTATCTTTACTCATGATAAATTGCATTGTGGATACACTCTTCTCCTGCACACTAAACATTTTAAGAGCAGAAACTGCAGATTTCATATAAAAGCTAACATTATATCTTGAATAACATAGACCAAAATTTAAAAGTGTTGGTTAAATAATTTGTTTAAAGGACAGACTTCAGCTGATTTTTCCTTTTGTTCACAGTAATCATAAAGGTTGCAGTCTGTCCTTATATCTCACCCATAAAAGAGCCAAAGTCCTTTATCTTTTGAATACTGGAAACATGACACAAAATTAAAAGTGAGCACATTGCTGAAATAAAAGCTGAATATATTCTTGCTGTTTTATGAATGTAGCATCCTGCATATTATACACGATCACCACTGGAGGCCTGCTGTCTATATTAAACTTCTCACATTGTCAGAACTATTGCTTATCAATGGATCATATTAAAAATGGCTCATCTTGTTAAATTTATTATCACAGTAATCTAAAAAACCTCTCTATATCAACTGCTTGCTTAAAATATATAATTGTTCATTTTGTCAAGAGGGCTAAAATTAGAAATCTCATGAGCGGTGTGTTTATCTGTCTTAGTTCACAACACTCCAGACACATATTTGCCTTATTTTCAGGTAGAGCAATAATAGTAAATGCCTGTGCTTTCCTCAAGGTCTTCAAGTCAGGTCACTTCTACTGCATTGCAGCTACTGATGAGGAGCTCTGTCTATTTTTCCTGTTTGCAGAAACAGATAACCAGGCATGTGCACTGGTCCTCAGTGGGGCTGGAGTTTGGGGAGCTCTGGTTTCACTGGTTTCTGAATGACGAATGTGGGGAAGTCAAGGTTGCTGAAATGAACTTTAAATGATGGAAAACTCAAAACAAAAGGTGCTAGTTGATGAATGCTCAAATAGTGTATATAGTCTATGCAAAGTATGATGTAGGACCTCTGACCCTGTCTGCTGAGAGTAACATTTTATTATTGCCGTTGTTCAGAATTGCTGGAACATGACAGTAATAAATAGGAGTCACCTTAATGCATGAAGAGGGGGCAGAGGGATGCCCTTCCTACAACTGGTAGCCATCACATAGGAGACCAGTCCTTCAGTTCTGTTTATTAATCTATGATTAGTTAGATAATGTACTCCTCATATTTATTCTCCCCTTCCCTACCTCATTCCTCTATTAGCATCACTCCTCCTGGGGTTGCACCCCTCAGTAAGGATTTTTATAAAATATTTTACTTTAGGATTTGTCTTCTGGAAAACTACAGCTTAACATTCAATAACCTCTCATACCGTTATAGCTATATCTGATACCCATTGTTACATATATGGAGTCCCCCATGTAGCATTTAAATAACTGCTTCTCCCAGAACACATCATTCCTATTTTAATATTTTGCTATTTATCTCTGGAATTATATGCTTTTCATTATCCATCTGAGAACCCCATATTCTATGCAAATGACCTGGCCAAAGCATTCTTATTAGGTGTTGTAGGGATTGAGAAGGAAGACTGAACAGAAATTTATAAATATATTATATAAAAATGTGTGATGATTTGGCCTGGCCTTGAGGAAATATGTTCTCTTTCCGAGTCCACCAGGGGGCGTAATTTCAAGGGCAAGAAATTCTCAGCGCCATGCCTCCCCTCCCATCGTTCTCCATCTGGGAGATTTAATGGTCTCTGTTTTAAAGTTCATGGGCGCAGGCAGAAACTAAGAGTCAATCACCCCAACGGAAGTTTAAAGGAACTCCTTTCATTGGCCAGAAGAACTTGGGAAGGTGGAAATTTCTCCCAGGATAAATTCCCCTGCTCCTTCACCCACACCAGATTTCCAGCTCTCTGGAATCCCCTCCCACATAGTGGGAGCTCTCTTTCGCCTCCTGGATTTTCCCTCTCTGGGGTCCCCTTCCACCCAGTGTGGAAACTGATTTTTCTCTCCTAAACTCCATCTCTCTCTCAATTCCCTTCTACTCAATGTGGAAGTTGTTTTTTCCTCTCCTGGATTCCATCTTTCTGGATTCTCTCACTCTGTGTGAGAGGAGTTTTCCTCTCTGGTTTTCCCCCTCTGGGAACCCTTCTCACTCAGTGTGAGAGCAGCTTTTCTTTCTCTCCCTCTGTGTGAGAGCTAGCTGTTTCTTTCGCTATCCTTCTCCTTTTTCTCTTCCTCTATCTAAATAAATCACTTTCTACAACCACTTTTTGAGTCTGGTATTTTACTTTATGAGCACACTGTGCCATGGTCTCCTCTCTCATTCTTGAGAGAGTGACAGACCAAGAACCTCGAGAAACATCCTCTCAGGGAAGCTGAGGGCTCCCCTGAACCCCAAAACCCAGAAACAACATTTTATAAAGTATAGAGATAAAAATATTATTACAAAAAGAGTGAAGTTGTTCATATACATTTGTAACAAGCTTAACTCCTGAATTGCACTGATTCTTTTTTGCTTTTCATTTGAAGATAGATCACATTTCTCAGACCTCAAGAAGAAGTTACCCAAGCAGAGTAACATAGAATATATAAATGTGATGTCTACAAACATTAAATGTGTGCTTACTGTAAGTAAGAAGAATGTGCTAGAATGGTGTAACCTTTAGATTGTTCTCACAAACTAAGGGAGGTATGGTTTTAATAAAGCATTTTTGATAAACATAATCTGTGTTTTTTTATCCCCTAGATATTCACTGTGGGAGCTTTCTGGCTATTAATATTTTTTTAATATGATGCCTTTATTCACTGTATCTTTTAACATGTACAGTAGCAACCAAATGCATATCACATCATGGTGTATTTTTTAATTGATAATTATAACTTGTCACTATCATTGTCTCACTCAACATGTAAAGTCCTTGAAGGCCTGGCATATAGAAATACTTTGCTATGTGTGATTATGCTGATGTCATTGATAAGGATACACAATCCATTAGGTAAAAAGATTGACACAGTGCACTTTAATGAAATTAAAAATGTGATACTTGGAAGATTATTAAAATGAAGAAAAGATAACAGACTGGAAGCAGCATAAATAATGAGTGTAAAGTATGTGGAGAATATTTAAAAATCTCAAATCATAATAATTAGAAAATACATAACAGAATAAAATGAGCAAAAATTTGAACAGTTTACCCTAAAAGATGGCAAATAACCACATGGAAAGATTCTTATCATCATTACTCAATAGGAAAATTAAAATTTAAATTAGAATGGGTTACCACTACATTTAGAATGACTAAAATTAAAACAAGCAACTAAAAATACTAAAATTACCAGTTTCTGGCAAAGAAATACTGCTGATCATGTGGAATTTTCATATGCTGCTGATGGGCATTTTAAATAGTTCTGACACAGAAAATAATTATTCAGTTTTTGAAGTAAAATTAAATAAGAAGCACATGACCTAAATCAAATATCCCACTCCTAGGTATTTGTCCATTAAAACTGATTACACATGTTCATATAAAATCTGCATATATTTATAAAAGTATTATTCATAACAGCCAAATTAGAAATGGTCTAATGTCCAAATCTGGAGAATAAGAAACAAATGTGGCACATCCATACAGTATACTCAGAAATAAAAGGGACCATTCTCATACCTGCAATGATATGGATGAACCCACAAGCATTATGCTAAGTAAAGTCTCCAGGGATAAAATGAGACACATCCCAGGATTACATTCACATAATTCTTTGGAAAAGGTGAAATATAGGGACAAAGATCAGGTCATAGTTTATCAGGGCCTAGAGTATAGAAGGACATGATTATAAAGACACAAAAGGAAATTTTAGAGATGATGGAAATTTAGTGACAAATGTGTCCAATTTACCTAAATCACCAGAGAATCCTTATATATCTAGTTACTTCTTAATTTTAACTTTAAAATATGTGTATGTGGGTATCATATTTATGATTTTTCTAAATTTATGTATATTATTAAAACCAGCCCACGTGTTCCATAGAACTAATGTTTACTGTTTTGGATAAACACAAAAATTGACCCTTTGGGCTTAAAGCTTCAATATTACATTTGTCTTATCTCAGTTCCTTCTTCAGAAAACAGACCCTCAGTCCTCCCAGATGGTATCAAGAAACCGAAACTCATTAGAATACCACTGCGTACAGATGATGAGATATCAGGCCTCTCATCTATTATGATTTCTGTTTACCAACTCTTCTTCCTTACCCTCCTAATTCCTGTTGTCCTACACATGATGATATATTTTTTCCATGTTATATAAACCCCTGATTTTACTTGGCCAGGGAGATAGATTTGAAACTGTTTTCCTATCTCCATGACTGCAGCACCCGAATAAAGCCTCCTTCCCTGGCAATACTCATTGTCCTAGTAATTAGCTTTCCATGTGGCAAGCAATAGGACCTAGGCTCAATGAGAGGCTTGGCATTTGATAACAGATATTGGTCCCCTGACCACTAATGTGTTGCTCATGGCTCAGATGCTGTGGACTGGGAGTTTCACAACCCTCGTAAGCAGCTGCCCAGTGCCTCTGTGGCTGAAGCTGGGTTTCAGTCTCTCTCTCTCTCTCTCTCTCCCTCTCTCTCTCTCTCTCTCTCTCTATTCCTACCACTGCTGGCCCCAACCACATTCTTGATCTTCTAGAAACAACAGCCTTTGAAATTTGACATCTTTATCTGGATGGGTGAATGTCTTTTGTGGGTTCCAGACAAAGGGATCTGCTCCTCTCAAATTGCTTTTAAAGTGTTTTGAGGATCACTTCAGTTAAACAAATAACTGTCATTTTACAATGACGTGATTTTGTTTTGATCAAATGTTATGATGCTTCTAACATCTCTAATAAGTGTCCTGTTAACTAATCCTTGGGCTGTTAAGTTACAGGCTTTCATTCCTGGGTCTGAAAAACGTACTGACTTCTGCTATATGTTAAACATTAACAACTGTTAGATCTTCTTGTTCAGAACAGGGAGAAAGTGACAATCAAAATGAACTGCTTCTGTGAGACACAGGACCAGAAATTAAAACCACTCAATCCCTATAGGTCCAGGGACTATCATGAAAGAGGTGGGCATGTAAGATTGCAAGGGACAATTTTGAGAAATAAAATTAGTTGTTATTGTTGTTTTCTGGTGGTTATATGTACCCTTATACAGACCTTAGAAAGAGCTACCATTCTAGGCCAACACTGAAAACACAGTTTACCTTGGGAGCGCAGGATGGACTGTGGCCTCTTAAATGACAAAGAAAATTTCTTGGAGTCATGAGCAATTCTGTAACCTTACTTTAAGGCTTTTGGTTTTCAGCTCTTGCGTTGCTTAACGAGTTTTGCCCACTTCCATTCCTCTCTGACTTAGAACACTTAATTGGCTAAAAATATTTTAATTCTAAGTCCCTTGGCCAAGAAACAGGTTGGACCCAGAGCAGGTAGCCACAATACCCCAGCAACAGTAGGAAACAAAATACAGCCCTAAGCCCCTCACTGATTAAACTGACCCACCTGCAGCCAGGGGAAGCTCAGTTCTCAAAAGATAATTCTTATCTGGGAAAGGGTCTTGCCCCTTTCTTTGCTGAGAACATGGCTATCCCACAGAAGTGAGGTGGCTCATAGCCTCTTTGAAATGTTGGATGGAAGATAATTTTCTCAGTCTCAGACTCCCTGACACATGAGATTGTAACTGCCCCCAAAACCAAAGCAAGATTACTTATAAAACAATTCAAAAACACATTAATATCTCTGAGTTTGCATTCAACAAGCTCCATTTCAGTATGGACGTGCCTCTTCACTCTTTCAAACCAGGGATGCAAATTCTCCTGAAGACCTAGAGATTCCATCAGGCTAAAGACCCTCTATAACCACAAGGGGTGAAGGTACACACTATAAATTCTTTATTTATTATTGATGTTCTTAATTAAGCCTAGAAATCTTCACTTAGATGGTTAATTGTTTTATTAAATGAATACGTTTGAAATGATAATGGAAAATTTAAATACTTACCTCTAAAAGAAAATTTAGCAAAGTCAGAAATTAAATGATGCTGTCTAAGAAATCATATGCCAACTTGTTTATCTAAAGGCAACCTGAGTGAAGTGTCAGTAACTAAATACTTGGACACTGTCAAGATCTAATAGTCCTGGAAGATAAATGATTTTTACTGCAGATCAAGCTTTAAAAGACACAATCAATAAAGTATATCTTTATCACACCTCATCCCATCGTCTACTCATCATTGATTTAAATTAATAAAGTAGGCTGACACTACGGTGCATGAAAAAGTTTCAAAAGGAATATTGTAGAATCACATCAATAAAGATATTAAAACTAAGTTTCTTCTAACTTCAATAAGTGTAACTTTTTATTATGAATCTAAATTATTTATGAGGAGGTATGGGTGTGAGAGAGTTCTACATATATTAATATCAATTACACTGATCTTTCTCTTGTTTTTTTTTTTCACAAAAATGCATGCAAGATTGATAGCTTTGTCGTTAAGGGTATTGACAATAGAAATAAATAGACTGCAATCAAATCATGATCATAATATTTATTAATTAGGTGGTCTTCAATTATACATACCTTAATTTTATCATCTATAAAATGGGGATAAATACAATTGACTAATCTAAGTGAATATTTTTTAATTAAGTAATTTTAGCACATGCACAAATTAATGTATTAATGTACACGTAAAAATCTGCATCTAAGCCTTGGCTTTTCATATTATTACTAAATTTAAATTTATTTACTGCTATTACTTTACATTGCTTTTTCTCAATTTGTTAAAAATATTAAAAAATATTTTTTAAAATTTAGTTTAATAGAACTCAAAATATATTCTTGCCTATGTTAAAATCTGAAGAAAAGATGTTTAAAAATATTTAATCAATAGATTAATAAATTTTTATCAATGAATCAGTAATTTTTCCAGCAGGAATTTATTTTGTGTGACCTTCTTTATAATATATACTACTATGAATTTAAGTTAAAGGGTCTGGGGGAAATATTACAACATATATTTAAACTTATTTATATAATGAGTCAAAGTGAAAGATTAGGCTGTAAAACAAACCAATTTATGAGAAAGTAAATTGTACATTTTTGCATTAAGATGTTTCTCATTGGTCTCACAAGACTAAAAACAATCTAAATGATAATTGCCTCTATGCATAAGACCCTAAGTAAAATGGTTAAGTAGAAGTGAAAATCAATATTCTTTAGAGAAAATGTTATTTGGATATTTAGAATTTCTATTTTAATATAGAGCATTTTATTTGTACTGTTCATAATTTTTCTCTTACTTCCTTTGAGGTATGAAGATTCTTTGAACTTTATTTTTGAAATTTTGTAGGATAATTCATGCTGTCTTCAGGGATTCTCAGTAGCTCATGTGGAGTATTAACACCAGTTATTCATTTGTTATGTTAGTACATGTACCTACAGTGTCAGGCCTATTTCTTTATTGCATGTCCAGTAATAATGTATTATGCTAAAATTTGTACCCTTGGGATTGTGCCATGTAAAAAATGTCTTAAAGTTTAAAAAGTCTGTACTTCATACTAGTCTGACAAGATGACAAATTTTATACATTCATATATTTTAAAATATTACTTTGTCAGAACAAGGAGTTAAAAAACTTTGCACTATTCATAATCAATATTATGACTAGTAATATTTTACTTAAAGACATTTTTATCTTTATTATACATATTTATTATACATATTCCCAGGATGTAAATATGCATTTCTAGAGTGCTATTTTAATAATAGAACAGTTTCAAATGTTTGAATAATTGTATATTTTAACATTCTGATATGAAAGGCAGAATCCCTGACCCTAAATGCCTTATATTTAAGGATTTTTATTGTTGTTGTTGTTGTTGTTGTTGTTGAATTTCAGGAGGCTGGAAAGAACATCATATTTACTAAAAGAAAAAAATCTAGGAAAATGCAAATCTGCTACTTTTCTTGAAACCGTCAAAGCACTGAGATTTCAGACCAACCAAATAACCCATAATCTAACAAGACATAAACTCATTTAAAATGGTATAAGAGAAGTTTGCTATTATCCACCTTCTGAAGCCTACTTCTGTCAATTTGTCAAACTAGTCCTCCATCCAGTTTTGTTCCCTTGCTGGTGAGGAGTTGTGATCCTATGGAGGAGGGGAGGCATTCTGGTTTTTGGTGATTTCATCCTTTTTTGGCTGGTTTCTTCCCATCTTTGTGGATTTATCTACCTTTGGTCTTTGAATTTGTTGACTTTTGGATGGGGGTCTCTGAGTGGATGTCCTTTCTGTTGATATGGAAGCTATTTCTTTCTGTTTTTTGTTTTCCTTCTAACAGTCAGGACCCTCTGCTGCAGGACTGCCGGATGTCCAATCCAGATCCTGCTTGCCTGGGAATCACCCATGGGGGCTGCAGAACAGCAAGCATTGCTACCTATTCCTTCCTCTGGTAGCTTTGTCATAGAAAAGTACCAGCCAGATGTCAGCCAGAGCACTCCTGTATGAGATAACTCTTTGGATATACAGGGGTCAGGGAGTCACTTGAGGAGGCAGTCTGTTCCTTATCGGAGTTCAAGTGCTGTGCTGGGAGCTCTATTGCTCCCTTTAGATCTGCTGGGCAGGGATGTTTAAGTCTGCTTGTTCTCAACAGACCAATAACAAGCAGTGAGATTGAAATGGAAATTTAAAAATTACCAAAAAGAAAAAAGTCCAAGACCAGATGTATTCACAGCTGAATTCTATCAGATATTTAAAAGAGAATTGGTACCACTCCTATTGACACTATTTTACAGGATAGAGAAAGAGGGAATCCTCCCAAAATCTCTATGAAGACATTCTAACACCAAAACCAGAGAAGACATAACAAAACAAACCAACAAACAAAAACTAAAGACCAATATCCTTGATGAACATGGATGCCAAAATCCTCAACAAAATATTAGCTAACAATCCTACAGTTTAGCAACACGATAACCCACCACAATCAAGTTGGTTTCAGACCAGGGATGAAAGGATAGTTTAACATAAGTAAGTCAATAAATGTAATACACCACATAAACCGAATTAAAAACAAATATCACAAGATCATTTCAACAGATCCAGAAAAAGCATTTGACAAAATCCAGCATCCCTTTGTGATAAAACCCTCAGCAAAATCGGCATGGAAGGACATACCTTAATGTAATAAAAGCCATCTATAACAAATACACAGCCAACATTATGCTGAACAGGGAAACGTTGAAAGCATTCCCTCCTGAGGACTGGAATAAGACAAGGATGTTTGATTTTACCACTTCTATTCTACATAGTACTGAAAGTCCTAGTCAGAGCAATCAGACAAGAGAAAGAATCAAGGGCATCCAAACTGAGAAAGAGGAAGTAAAATGATCACTGTTTGCTAATGATAAAATGACATAACTAGAAAATCATAAAAACTCATCTAAAAAGCTCCTAGAACTGGTAAATGAATTCAGCAACGTTTCAGAATACAAAATTAATCTACACAAATTATTAGCTCTGCTCTATAAGAACAGTAACCAACATGAGAATCAAATCAAGAACTCAATCCTGTTTACAACAGCTGCAAAAATAAAGTAAAATACTTAGGAATATATCTAACCAAGGAGGTGAAAGACCTCTACAAGAAAAACACTGCTGAAAGAAATCATACGCAACACAAATGAATGGAAACCCATCCCATGCTCATGAATGGGTAGAATCAATACTGTGAAAATGATCATATTACCAAAAGTAATCTACAGATTAAATGCAGTTCTCATCAAAATACCACCATCATTCTTCGCACAACTAGAAAAAAAATCCTAAAATTCAGATGGAACCAAAAAAGAGCCCACATAGCCAATGCAAGACTAAGCAAAAAGAACAAATCTGAAGGCATCGCATCACCTTATACTGGTATAAAATAGGCATATACACCAACGGAACAGAATAGAGAACCCAGAAATAAAGCCAAATACTTAAAGCCAACTGATTTTTGACAAAACAAACAAAAACATTAAGTGGAAAAGAACACCCTATTCAACAAATGGTGATGGGATAATTAGCAAGGAACAGGAAATGTAGAAGAAGAAACTGGATCCTCATCTCTCACCTTATACGAAAATTAAGTGGACCAAAGACTTAAATCTAAGACCTGAGACCATTAAAATTATAGAAGATAACATTGAAAAAATGCCTTCTAGACACTGGCTGAGGGAAAGATTTTATAACCCAGAACCCAAAAGCAAATGCAACAAAAACAAGTATAAATAGATGGCACTTAATTACACTAAAAAGGTTCTGCACAACAAAATAAATATTCAACAAAGTTAACAGACAACCCAAGAATGAAAGAAAATCTTCACAATCTGTATATCTGACAAAGGACTAATATGCTAAGTCTACAGAGAGCTCAGAACAATCAGCAAGAAAAAAACAAGCAATCCCATTAAAAAGTGGGCTAAGGACTTGAACAGACAATTCTCAAAAGAACTGTCATTTTGTCATATCGTCAATAAGCATATTGAAAAATGCTCAACATCACTACTTATCAGAGAAATGCATATCACAACCATAATGTGATAAATCAAAAAGTAATAGATGTTGGCATGGATGTGGTGAAAGGGAACACTTTTACGCTGCTGGTGGGAATGTAAACTGATACAACCACTATGGACAACAGTGTGAAGTTTTCTTAAAGAACTAAAAGTAGATCTACTATTTGATCAGCAATCCTACTACGAGGTGTCTACCCAGGGGGAAAGAAGTCACTATATGACAAAGATACTTGCACACATATGTTTACAGCAGCACAATTTTCAATTGCAAAAATATGGAAACAGCCCAAGTGCCCATTAATAAATGAGTGAATAAAGAACATCTGGTATACATATGAATAAAGAATATACCAGATATTCCATAGTAATACAATTCCGTAGTATTCCATGCTATGGAATACTACTCAGCCATAAAAAAGAACAAAGAAAAATGGCATTCACAGCAACCTGGATGGAATTGGGGACTATTATTCTAAGTGTAGTAATTCAGGAATGGAAAACCAAACATCACATGTTCTCACTCATATGTGGGAGCTAAGCTATAAGGAAGAAAGGAATGATACAATGGACTTGGGGGACTTGGGGAAGAGAGAGATGAGTGATAGATTAAAGCCTACATATTGAGTACAGTATACACTGCTTCAGTTATGAATGCACCAAAATCTCAGAAATCACCACTTTAGAACTTATTGATGTAACTAAACCCACTTGTTGGGATTTTTTCCCCAAAAACCTATTGAAATACATTTTTTTTAAAGAAAATAACTGATCTCTGTAGTTACCCACACAGATGTGATTGTAGTTACCCTTACGGATGTGATTGTCAGAGATTAAACATATATGTAAAGACAGAAAGAGAGAGAGACCAGTCACAATAAATAAACATTTTAAATAGAAGTTGTACCATGTCCTGAAGTACATGGAGAAATTCTAATAAGTATAGTACAAATATAGTACATAATGTTACAATTAAAAATTAAAATAGAGTCACATATTTTCTAAAAAACCTTATCCTTGTTATCTCAACTGGGATAAAGAACAAATTAAAACTGCTTAGGCAACATTCTTTAATAGATTTTGCCAAAATTATAGTGAGTACCAAAATCTTTGTTTTTTAATTTAGAAAAACAATAAAATATATTCATTGCAGAAAACCTGAACAATATGGACAAACCACCCCAGAAAAGTATTTTACTAAAATTGCCCAAATTCCCACCTACCAATATAACATTATGTTTTTGTTTGTAAAGTTTTAATGTAATTTTTAAAATGTTTACTGTGATACATACAATAAAAAATAAAACTATAGTATGCATTCCTAATGTTTTCAGAAATAAATGAATTTTCAGTACATTCATGTTTATTGTTAATATACCAGTCATAACTGTAATAATGATATTTATGGGAACATATCCAAAATAATTCTTCAACTCAGAAGTATATTAAGTTGACAAGAGAATTAATTGAGAAAGCCTCAGTAACTATTAGTAATTAAGACAAAGTAATGTATGCATAGATAGGTAGTAATTATGTTGATAGATTAATAGAAAGAAGAACAGATTAGAATCTTTAAGATTCTGAAATAAACTTCCAATTCTTCTTTCTTAAAGTAAGCAGAAATGCTTCGCAAGCTATGACCAAATACATAGTCCCTTGGAAAAATGTATGTCTGCTTCAGTAAGGAACTGTTTTCCTTAAACTGTCCAGATCTGCAGTATTCTGCATTAATATAGCTGTGTTCACTTTATACCAATGGCAGTTGGCCTTGTCAACAATTTGAATTAGGACTTTTACTACATATTGAGGGGAAGCTCAATTTTGCTTACGCACTTACTAAAAGTTCTCTTTAAATTCAGTGCCTTCGTTAACTCATATTGCGAAAGAGGTTTTGCTTTCAATGGGCACTATAAAACTCTGCCTTCTTGCTTATTTATTAACTTATAAATATATTTTCTCCCTGTTTACAAGATACAGCTGCTCATGTCTAGTCTTTTTGCTGTGAGATCTTTGTGTCTGCTCTCTGTCAACGTCCCCTCTTGCAACGTCAATAGAGAAGACAATTTATGCTTATTTTTGTAGAACAGCTACAGTTAGCAGAATTATAGATATCATGCTACTTCCTTGCAGCACCATTAAATATCAAATCTTCCCACCGACAGTTAGGGAATGATTTTTTCAGCCTGTTAGTGCACGTTCTTAAGTTAATTATGTGTTCATATTTCCATGCCATTACTCTTATTTATTCCAAAAATACTTATCAATTCTCTTGATATATTCTACCAATTTGACACATTAAATATTTTACCCAAACTTAGGATAATGCTGAAGGAATAAAACCATACTCATATCAATTTGTAATGGAGATTGAGTATGCAAGCACTTTCATGTAGAAAATAAGCAAAGGTAGAGAAAATGGCCCAACTTTCTCATTTTTTAAAAAATTTGAATCCTGTTTTGACAGAGACATCAATATGGCCTTGTATTCCTTATTTTTCAGTAAACATCTATGTAAGGACATTGATTGCCTAAAACATGCTTTTAGAAAAAAAATAAATTGACATGGGAGAATTCATTCTTCTTTTCCAACTTGTAGGGTTTGAAATCTAAGCTGAGTGTAGAATTCAGTCAAAGTACAATTTCATGATGTGTGTACCCATCAAATGTCTTATTTTCACAAAACTTGCAAGATCTTAATTCAATTCACTTCTTATTATTTTGTCAATTTCTATAGTAACATACTTTTTAATAACAAAAGCTGATAAAATTGTTCAAGTGGTTCAAAATACAGATGTTTGCTTCTATTTATATTATCACGTTACTAGTTAGCTTCGGGCATGAAGTAATTACAATTTATTAAATTATAAGTACAGAGGCAATATTACAATAAATATGAGTTCTGTTAGGTAATATTGATACAGGTTTGAATATTATCAGTGATTCACTGAGAAATTGTCTTTTAAGAGCAATAGAGAATAATATTTTTAATTTACATTTTTTATAATTTAACTTCTTCATGGAATGCAGGTATGTAGGTATGTCTCATCTAGACTTTGTTAGTATAAAGGTTGGCATTCGTGGGGTGTAAAAAATATGATGCTGTTCATTATTGATTTATTATCACCATCAAGTATTTTCCTCACCAGGGAGCAGTAAAGTGTTTCCTTTTCTATCAATTACATTAAACTGAGTCCAAAAGAGGAATTTCTAGACTATTCTTACCAATACTAAATCTTGTGAGAGTAAGTAAATGTTCTAAATGTCACGGTCACTGTATATATTCGTTTATTATGTCATTAAATATTCTTTTAGTTTTCTTTTCAGACTAGTTTATTTCCACTGGAAAAGTTGATGTGCTTAGAGTTAGGCAATGCAATAAATTTAACTGGCCCCACTTGGTTCATAAAATAATAAACACATCCCAAAATGTCAAAATATTTCAGCCTACTGTTTTCAAATCTATGATTTATCATGCTGCCAGAAGCGAAAGAGTTACATTCCCTCCTTGAAGCAGATAGTAAGAACAAACTGATATTTTAAATGTATGTATTTAAAAATCTATGTAACCAAATTTCATTTCACGTTTTCTGCTACCTTGTATAGTGTGTCTTTTATACCAATAAGAATGAAATCGGACACACTTCTTATTCCTGAAAAATAAACTAAAACTTAATGAAAATATTAAGCTTTGCTAAAAGGAAGACATTCTAACTTGTAACAATTCCACATTTTCTTACATTTAATAGCAATTCCTTTCACATCCAGAAGGCCATGTGCAGTGATTACATGCCACAGTGGGGAATAAGCTTTTCCTTTCACTCCACTAATATTTCATATTTTTTTCTTTAGCCCACTTATTTGTAATAGGCTTAAAGGAATAATGGCTTCTCAGATATCAAAAAGCAGTGAAGCAGCTAACATAGAATTTCATAAGATTTTTGCTCGGTGGCAGAGCAGCCATAGTTTCATAAGCAGAAATGTTGCTGCGCGCACTTGGCCTTTATCGTTAATTCCAGTGCAGAGTTCTCCTTGGTGCATGGCCAGTGTTACAATCAGGAGGTAACAGCTGCATAATGATGATGCATTCATTTTAAGAGAAGAATGAACTAGTAGTTATTATCTTAATGTTTAACAAAGAAACATAAATGATTGTTCATGCTTCTGTTGAAAATACATTGAATCTCTCTAATGAGAAAATAAACTAATATCTTGAAACACATTCTTTTCAATCATTACTGAGTGATACTTTTCCAGAGATATCTTCAAAATAGAAGATAATATTTTAGACAAAAAATGATAAATCATTGTAACACTATGAATAAAGTTTAAGCAAGTCTGGGTGTATGATTTTAAATGTATTTGTGAATATTATATATGAATATCATATACATTACATACTTTTGAGGTTAATTTTAAGAAAAAGTACCTACTTACTATCAATGTCCTGACTTTAAAACGCAAATATGATTATATCATTATATTACATATTTACATATCTAAAATTGTTAAAACTATGGTCTCAAGGAAATGCTTTATTTCAACGTAAGTTCCACCACATTGAATATTTCAAACTCTATCAGCCATAATTAAAAACAGATATTAAATATGGTTTATACATTTAAAGTTGTTGTAAAATATAAAAATATATATGTTGGAGTAAGAATACAATATTTTTGAACTATCTATTTTGAAAGACGTTCATTTTTTAAAAAATAACATTTTAAAAGTCATTTTCACTGCATCAGTCTGTGTCTGACAGTTGATAGTTCTACCCATATATGATTGAAATTCCATCACCTAACTCTCATAATTCTCACTGATATTTAGACTTGTGGAGGATTATTTACAGATTCATCAATAACTAGTCCAATGATCTTGAATAAGCTACGTAATTTAAGACACAGCTTTCTTATTTGTAAATAAAGGATGTAGGACTCTATAATACATATAGACTCTGCAGGCTCTATCAGTTCTATCTTTTTTTATAACTTTCTGTGAATTCATGTGGTATTAGAACTGAGAAATACAAACAAAGCCAAAGCATATCTATTTTGTCTAGTGTGTCATTTTATTTTGAAATTCTCTATTTCTACATAAACACTTGAAATTTTGTCTAACAGAAATAAGATAAAATTAGTTAATGATAACTTATTAAAAAAAAAAACATGAAGTTATACTATGTAACAGAATTTCCTTGCCCTCTCTTTTTGCAACCACACACACATAAACACAAACACATCCAACATGTTCTTAAACATGCGCTCTGACATAAACACACATTTCTAAGCCTATCTTCCACTGCCAATTTTACTTTGTGACTAGGGCAAGAATTTTAAAATAGAAAAGCTGAAGTTTAATATAATATGTAAAACATAATTTTATAGTTTAAAGCTAAAATATAATTTATTTTGATTTATTTTGCTTAAATTTTTTCTCTTACACTTTTTCAAGTTTTAAAATATTCAGTAACCACACTATAGGTGTTGAAGAAAACACTTGTGTTTTATAAACCTGCGGAACTATTAGGAACTTCTCTCTATGCAAATGCTATCCAGAGCTGCCAATGTCAATTTTTATACTAGAAATTTTTACTAAATTACATATTATCAAACATACGTGTTTACTCTTTCATTCTACATATTTGCTCATCCTCTAATATTAGGGATAATTTCTATTTTTCCTTTTTTTAATGATACATATTGTTTTATAGTTTAATTTCTAAAACAGAAAGTACTACACACAATATTATTTTTAAAAATCGAGTTCCCCAGAGCAATTTAATTATAAAAATAAATATTTCCCTATAACATGCATTCTTTCCTTATCGATCCCTCTTGAGACCACTTTAATTACTTCTGTTTTTAAGACTTCAATGGTCTTCTTCCGTAAAAGAGATGACTATGTATCCTTCCCTTATTCATCTAGCCATTGAACTCTATGCATATCTAAAACTTATTGAAATGAAAGATCCAAAAATTGATCGGAGCACCAGCACATTGAGTGATTTCAATGTAGTCTATTGCTTAAAAAACATGAATTGTGAATTTTCAGGGATTTGCATGATAGTTTAATTTTTCAGTTTGCTGTGTCAATTTGAAAAAAAAATTATTGAAACACATACCTCCAAACTTCTCAATTACTTTAAATACAAAAAGACAAAGTGAGGCATTGTTTTCAAATTATAAAGCCCACTGATTAAACCTCACATGTGGCTGAGCATAGAACTTAGAATTCTAGTATTTCTAGATGCTGTTTTCACTAAAGAACCTGAACTGAAAGTAACCAGGTAGTGAACGATAGTAAAATATTTGGTAAAAGCTTTGCAAATGATGACCTAAGCCAGAAACCTTGAACTTGGAATAGGTGAGAATTCTATGACTTTCCTTTGTTGAAGGGTCAGTATAGCGTGTTTACAGTCAGGAGAGTGTATTTAGGCACTGAGTGACAGGAGGGCAGACTGTGAAGGGAACCACTAATTGTTCCCAACATTCACTTTTGTTTTTGTTTGAGATATATTGTCTTGACCTCTTCTTATGATAGATATGGACATAATCGACATATCTTTTTCATCTTCTCCCACCTTTTCCAGTGTAGTTATAATTTCTACTGTGTCTCCTTTCAAAGGTCCTCTACAAAGAGTACATTTATATTTCTAATTGACATGTCATCACTTACAACTGTATTACTACTCCCATTTTGTAAATTAAAGATTAGTCATCCTTATCTTTCTTTTTTTTTTAATTTTTATTGTATTTTAAGCTTTGGGGTACATGTGAAGAACATGCAAGATTGTTGCATAGGTACACACGTGCCAGTGTGATTTGCTGCTTTCCTCCCCTTCACCTATATCTGGCATTTCTTCCCATGCTATCTCTCCCCAACTCCCCACCTCCCACTGTCCCTCCCCTATTTCCCCGCCAACAGACCCCTGTGTGTAGTGCTCCCCTCCCTATGTCCATGTGTTCTTATTGTTCATCACCCGCCTATGAGTGAGAACATGCGGTGTTTGATTTTGTGTTCTTGTGTCAGTTTGCTGAGAATGATGGTTTCCAGGTTCA